>JAVTVY010020709.1:0-82781 GCA_036873755.1 Hanleya hanleyi
AAAACTTTTGTTTTGCGGGCCTGTGGTTCTGTCCATTCATCCATCAACATTTGTTCTCCATGTGATATCTCTAGTTTCAAGGTATGGATTGGTATCAAACTTTGAGTATACCTAACTCGCATGGCAAAGAGGAGCCATACATTTTGAGATCAATTTGTCAAAGGTCAAGGTCACAGTCCCACAAAACTGAATTAAGTTTAGCTGACAATATGTGTTAGGTTGGAATATTCAGAGTTCTTTCCCCTACATGTATATGGCATTTGTTCTGTGGAGTTTATGTTTGAAACAGCTGCATTTAGTTAAACTGTTGTGAAATAAAAAACATACATTTACTAATTTAATGGGGAGAGGGGTCCTTTATGAACTTCATACCTGTTTATTAACTCAAGAACAAAGGTTTACTTCATCACTTTCTTCTTCCTTCGTGAAAAATTCTCTCGCCCGTAAAGAATCCATTTGCAGGAAAACTAGTATTTTCTTGTGTTGTGGATTTCATTGTGGGATATGTGAGTTCTCAGCCCTTGTTTCATGGTCAGCTAGTTAACTAGAGTTAAGCCCATTTTAATTTATCATTCAATATAAGATGTGATATATGTTACATTCTCAAAAGCACAAAATCGTAGACCTTTCTCTGGATTGCTAGCTACCAATTGGAATCAAGGCTAATAAACAACCTTGCAATTTGGACCAGTGTAATTCCAGATATACGGGCGTATATTGAAGCCCCTTGGGCTCTTGATGTAATGGTTATGATCTGTCATATATTCTGCTGAGGCAAGGAAATTGTAAATTTGTTTTGAAACTTGTTAGTTTCCCGGGAAAAGATAATATATCCCAGTGAGTTGGTTGCATAAGAAGTCCAATCTTAGCAGGTCATCTTGCCATCGTCACGGTAGCAGATAGGTCATCAAATGGCTTTGAGACAGGAAGGAGGTCCTATCCGATCGGACAGACTGGCCCTCGGAGTAAAAGTCTGCATGCAATCAATTTGACGTTTGAAATGTAGCCTGGAAAAATGCATCCAGTCATGTCGGTCATCCCATAAAAGACTACTGGGAAGTAATGCACTGAACTCAAATGTTACAATGCCCAGGGATATTTTGTTATGGTGAACAACTTAAGAGGTTATGCAAAGTTGATTTGAGGGAACCCAAATGGGTTGGCTAAAACCCTTGTTTAAGTCTGCGTAACCCATACAGGTTACCTTGAGAACATGTACCCCTGACACAGTCCTGCTCAGTATGATGGCACAGCTGAGCCCACAACAATCCATTTTGTATGGACACTGTTGATTGGCTAAAAGGCAAACAGTCTATGCGATAGGTTTACGGGATGAATAAGTCATAGGCAAATGACACTCAGAGTGACCTTGCTCTGTTCTTCAGGAAGCCACACAGTGGTTACAGTCTCCAGACAGTGGAGATGTGGGGAGAAGATTCGCTGACTTTCTTAGAGAACATGGACATCGATGTATTCGTGAAGTATGTATATTCCTGGGTAACTCATCTTATAAATTCAATGGATAACAACTTCTTTATTGCTGTGGAAGTGACATTTTGTTGGAGATACACTTTTTTCAAAGCTAATGAAAGCTATATCACGGAAATAGGCCGTGCGCTCTATTTAGGGCTCGCGCCCCAATTGTGCCCTACTTGCGCCTTGTCTATCTACTGCGCCCTAATTGCGCCCTATTTCTTCATCCCATCCACCCTGCTGCGCCCTAATTGCACCCTTCAGGAATGCGCCCTAGAAGCTAGAGATACGGCGCGCATCCCAATTGCGCCCTAGCTGTCACAATTCATGCGCCCTATTTGCGCCTTAAATGCGCCCTAATTGCACCCTATTTCCGTGAGAAATATATTTAGCTTTGAAAAAGTTGGAAGTATCTCCAACGCAACATCAGCTCCACAGCAATAAAGATATTGTTATCCATAAAATAGCCTTGTGTTATATATGCTGACTTTTATATGCCTATCAGAGAAATGATCATACATCCGATGTTATGTTCTTGTTCTGATAGTATTTAATAGCTGATTCTTTCTCTGCCATATTGTGATACCAAACTGAACCAGTGTTAAAGCATAAGTTGAGAAATAATATACCGATAATAATCAAACATGGAGATGCATAATCCAACATGGCTCACTGCTGACAACTTGAGTATCCCAGACAACATGTATATGATAAACCTATCAACTTCAAACTTGGGGAGTTGCTTATTAGTGAGTGAATCATTGGTTTCAATTCTGGTCTTGTACTTGTCTTGTATTAAACTTGAGAAAGATGGATCAGAGGAGCTTCAATCTTTGAGAACTTATTAAAACCTTGAATATGAACATCATTATTTTTGGCTTTCAATATGATGAGTAATGTTGTATGAATGGTCCCATGGTCCTGGGATGTGGACATCATTTGATTATCTGTTAATCACATTTTGTCCAAGTGTTTCTTTGTATATGTTTAGTCTACTTCTTTTTTTTCAGGCGGAATTTTTGGAGAAGTCCTGGTCAGCTGAACCCAGCAAACTAACTCGTATACTACAGGTATGATAATGCATGCCTCCTGTCCTTTATTTTCACATCATTTTTATATGCCCGCCCTAAAGATGGACATTTTATGTCATGGGGATAACATCCGTCCGTTCATGTCAAGCCTACAGTTTTCTATCTACAGTTGCAATTTTTTTTGCAAGTGGAGAAGATGTGTCACCTACAAAATTGAGGTCAGGATCAAAGGTCACTGTGACCTAAAAAAAAACAATATTTAGAAATCTAAAAAAAATTGTTTCAGTAGTTGTAGGTGGAAATGATTTGTTGTCTTTACCATAATTGAGGTCAAGGTCACTGTGACCTTAAAATCAGGAAATCCTGAAAAAATTTGTCAGTAGATACTTTAGGGAGGATACGATGTGTCATATATCAAAATTGAGGTCACAGGTCAAGGTCACTGCGACCCCAAAATCAAGAAATGATAAAATAAAAATATTTTTGTCTTAGTCAATATATTATGGCGAGATGATAACTCACATACCAAAATTGAGGTCAAATGTGTGGGCTTATATTCAAGCCAGTATTAGCTTCTGTTATCCTCATTTCATCATGGCAGCCCTTACCAAAATCTAAACTCTGGTAATACTATGGTAATGCTGTGGTAAGACTATGACACCATCTGGTAATAATAGGGTAATGTATATGGCATGCAAACCAGATCATATGGTAATACTCTGGTTCATTTTCCATGGTCTGGTAATAATGTGGTTTGAATCAAACATTAGTTTTTTCTTCAACTTTACTATGGTAATTTTCCATGGGCTGGTAATACAATGGTTAGAACAAAACTTAACATATTATGAAAATCTGTACTATGGTAATACTATGGTAAGAACAAAACTTGACCCTAAAATGATTTTTTCATGTACTGTGGTAATACTATGGTAAGAACAAAACTTAACATATTAAAAAAAATTGTACTATGGTAATACTATGGTAAGGGCAAAACTTGGCCCTAAAAATGATTTTTTTTTATATACTGTGGTAATATTATGTAAGAACAAAACATATTAAAAAAATCTGTATCAAAATGAAAATGTTGCGGTTATATTGTGGCAATATTATGGCAATATTGCAACAATATTGCCACAACCCTTTCTTGCGGTGACAATTTCTGATGATATTGTGGCATTATATTCTCAAACTTTATCGATTTGGCTGTATTTGAACACAAAAAGTTTCAAATAACAATTATCCTCACAATTTGACACCAATAAATTAAACTAGAATAGGGGCTAACATACACTGATCCATATAATCATAACAATTACTCACTACATACTAATATCTAATTTACAGAATGACTATTGTAAGTCGCTGAGGGTATCTAGTGCACCCATCACCTGGGTAGCCAGCATTCTAGATATATCCTGGGAGATAAATCAGTTGTCATCAACTAATGCTTTTGCATTGGGATCTTGGCCGGTTCAAGAGAAAAAAAAATAATCTTGGCCTGTGCTTACTGCGATTGGTTCGCATGGGGCTTGCTGTGTGCTCATCGCAGTGAATTTGCTGCATGAGTTGAGGCAGCCTCATTTGCATGTCAATAATATCTGAATGTGCTGTAAATATACATGTCAACTACAATATGGGACTAATATGGTTATGGTAAGTAATCTGGTAATGATAGGGTAATACTCTGGAATTGGAACATGTGGTATTGATAGGGTAATACATCTGGTAATGCTATGGTTTGGTGAATACCTGGTGTGGTTCAAACCATAGCATTACCAGATGTATTACCCTATCAATACCATATGTTCCAATTCCTGAGCATTACCCTATCATTACCAGACTATTACCAGATTACTTACCATAGGCTTACCAGAGTACTTTTTTTATTATTTCCATATGAGATTTTACTCTGGTAATGATCTGGTAATACTGTGGTTTTAATCTGGTAATACTATGGTAATAATCGGAAATTTTGGTAAGGGCCCTTATAAAAAAATACCATGGTTATTACCATGGTAAAAACCATGGTAAAAACAATAGTGTTTTGGGCATGGTATTTACCATGGTATTTACCATGGTACATACCATGGTATTTACCATGGTAAATACCATGCCCAAAACACTATTGTTTTTACCATGGTTTTTACCATGGTATTTTTTTATAAGGGAATGCGCTCCAAAAAAAGGCAAGAAAGGGTGTCCCCAAATAAACTCTGGGTATGGCCCTGAGGGGGTGAAGATCCCCCCCCCCTTCCCCTGCTTGTATAGAGCTACTCGGTAGGTTACATTACCACGGTATTTACCATGGTAACTACTGTGGTAAATACCATGGTAATGCACCACACCATGGTAAAATGGCCAAAACACCATTGTTTTTACCATGGTAATAACCATGGTATGTTTTATAAAGGAGCGCCATACAGTTATCTGATTGGTCAATAAAGTGTGATGGCGCCTTGTTGATTGGCTGGATTTCAATCCAAGTAAAATACCAATCCTTTTAAGCTGGAATTAGACAAAACAAGCTCCATTCCATAGGTGTAAAATTATATCATCAGCAATGTGTTTTCATTCATGATGAGCAACAATGGTAGTGAAACGGTGAATAAAACACAAGAGGAATGACTTAATATACGATAGACTTTATTTAAACTGAAGGATTACTATTTAAAACTGCATGCGCGCAATACAATAGATTTTAAGTAAACTGTGTTATTATAATAATGTTTGTAGTCTCTTGTCTTGTCTCCTCTTCAGTGTCTTGGCCACGTTGTTGAGTTACTCTCGCATGTAATAATGCACCTCAGCCACAGTTTTTTCTTTAAAAAACTTCTGCACGGTTTCTGCAAAATTAAAAACATGAAACATAAATAATTTGATGAACGCAGGATGCACAGTTCTTAATATTTCTGAGTTTGGAAATAAGGCTCATGGAAAAAATATCATCATTTCCTGTTTATATTTAAGGTACATTACCATTCTCAGAATGTAACCATTCCAAAGAGAAATCCCCTTCTTTGCTGAATTCTAATCGCATGAAATAGGTCGATTATGCTCTACTGCATAGAACATGTTGCGTGCAACTCGAATTGTATGACATGTTCATGTTGCAACACAGTCAACTTCAACAATTTGTGACTAGAAGTCATACCGTGAGAACTCATCTTTAGGAATGCTATCAAAACTAAAATTCTGATTACAACTGCATGATCGGTACTTGTTGTCGATGGGCATTACAAATTGAGGGTGTAAGTAGTACAGCTGCAGAAATGAAAAAAAAAAAACATACACATAATAGCGAACCAGTGACAGGTTGAAATCCTTGATATACTTACTCGTAATTTGGTCTATTTCGCCACGGTCCATAGGTGGCTTAGTTGGTAAGCCACCAGCTCTCCTTCCGCCAGTCACTGAATGAGCGGCAAGGTACTCATCTGGGTATAAGCCATGTAGCAAATCATTGGTCATCTTTCTAGCATCGTTCTTTGTGATGCTGTTAACAAGGCGTTGTGGTATGGAAAACTAAAAAAGACAAAAAAACAAAAAACAATATAGATGGCCACACAAATTCAGGAAAAACGCAACTTAAGAAATTTGATTACTTAGCTTCGCTAAATCTTCACTAATAATATGACAGTAGGTTAATAATTATGGAATAGGTTGCCATAGGTTACCAATGTAGATTTGATGGCAACCTCACAGAATCTAGTCACAATTTCGGACACTTTTGACCCTTCCGTAAATTCAATGAAGACAAGCTACATGCTGTTTTATATCATATCGTACTTGATTTATGGAGAACTTAATTGTGCTTTAATTTGTTGACATGTAAATGTCCTTATTAAAAATCACCTCCTATGCCTAATTAGAGTACTTACCACCGAATCTCAAAACTTTGGCTGGAACAGCTGGAATCGTAATTGAGCCCATCAACAATTTTACAATGCCAAACGTCATGGAGGGTCCAATTTACGCCTCGCTGCATCCTGTTTGTAGTAATCAGGACGATAGGCTATTGTGAGAGTGCAAATGGGACGAATGTACCCTGCTAAACAATGGCTTGGGTAGCCAGGATAATCGCTCGCTGCCGTGCTCCTCGCTGTGCCATAGAGCGCTCCAGTCACAGTGATGCCTTGATGTTGATCTAACTTCCACATTAATCTGTGTGAAGGACTGGTCTCAGTGACGGCGTGGGGCACTTCCTTTTACTGTTGATTTAGGAACCCTAAATTAACGCTAGAATCTCACTCAACTTTATCACGAACAGTAATCCATTCTGTCGTTTTACAAGAGGACTGCATGGTCGGGTAACTTGTCCAATTACAGGTCGAAGAACTCGCGACAAAACAGACCAAACAGAAATTTACTTTTTCACCGCCATGTTTGTCGTAGCCTCGTTTTCGATCTCACAAAAACGATCGGAATCGATCGACCATTCGGAAAAACAACGGAAATCAACGAAGTATAGCAACAATAGCCTGACTATTAAAAGAGGGAATTTCATTCGAATCTTTGTTAGAGTTGAATGTCGGAATATTAGAGGACATATTCAGTGGATAAACAGCCTGTTCGGAAAAATAAGACATAAAAAAATTCCCGGCCACGATGTCACTTTTTTTTGTCAGCAGCCTGACTGTACGTGTTGTTGTTGTTGTCTGAGAAGTCGAAATCCGACGTAGGATTTATTCGGCAACTAATGAACTGACAAATAGTTTTGATAAAATTTCTCCTGTATTAAAGTTTAGAAAACGTTTCAGTTTGCGTCATATTTCCCTATTCGTGGGGTGGCTTTTCATCGAAGCAAGGCCTGTGCCGTAGCTCTGCAGGGTCAAATTTTGCGGAGTTGAAGATGTTAATTCCTATTTCCGGGAACTACGGGGAAACTTCCCTTAATTGTTTATAATCCTTAATGCAGAGATGACAATTAAACATGTTGTAAGTCCCACTGATTCAAGCCAAGAAAATAAGAATGTCTTTTGTTCCAGGACAAGCATTCAGAGTACCCAATATCGATACATTTCTTTTCCGCCTCGTACCACGTGATGTTATTCGCCAGAGGTAAACGCAATCAGTATATTTTGTAAACATCATTTGTTTAAATATACCGTTTAATTCTAAGCCTTTCTGTCAGGTTTTCAACTTTATTCACAGGCATAACTTTGCATTCATGCATTTATTTCTCGTAAATTGAAAGCCTTCCCATGTTTTGTTTGGTTTTTTCACTAACAACAGTACGCCAAAAAAATCAAGGAAATAATATTTTGGTTAAATAGGTTATACAGTACCATGGTTTTTGTTATGTACCGTGGTATTAATATTGTTCAGAATGGTTAACCATGGTATGTTAAGCCAATGCATTGTGCACCAAGGTAATTAATATGGTATTACCATAGTGGATCAAGGTTAAGTTTAACCATGGTACATCTGTACCATGGTATTACCAGGATGCTACCATAGTTGAACAGAGTAAACCATGGTACACTGAACCATGGTATTACCATGAAAACCATGGTACATTGAACCATAGTGCAAACTGTACCATGGTATTACCATGGTATTACCATGAAAACCATGGTACATTGGACCATGGTGCAAACTGTACCATGGTATTACCATGAAAACCATGGTACATTGCACCATGGTACATCTGTACCATGGTATTACCATGGTATTACCATGGTATTACCATGAAAACCATGGTAAAACCATGGTATTACCATGAAAACCATGGTAAAACCATGGTACTTTTTTATAAGGGGGAGTTCACCCATTTGTCAGATATCGCAATAATGCAGGCAGACTTCTAGTAGTGTGATCTGGGGTCGTTATTTCTGTTTTTGTCCTCATTGCTCATGTCTCATCAATTTAACTATCCCACAATGCAGCAAAGATAATTGCAAAATGTGCTATGCCAAGTTCTTTTGTCATGCCAGTTTCTTCCTCTTGACATTTTGTTCAATTGAATTTTAACTTGTAACTGCTCATCAACCTCATATCATAGTCCAGATTTATTTTATATACCGTATGTTAATTGACCTTGCCACAGTATGATACAGTTATTCTCTTCTTGTTGTGCATTATGTGTACTGAACATAACCATACAAAACCCACAATTTTAAGATATCAATTTGATCTGCAGTTTCAGGGAAACTATATATTATTAAGCTTCTATCAGTTTCTGATTTTTGTTTGCTTTTATTACTTTCCAGACCATGCTAAAACAAGGGGGCCAGCTAAGGGAATTCCAGAAGCAAACCAGTTTAGATGAGGTCATTAGCAAGCTGAAAAGTCCTGTCACATGGTTTGGAAGGTAAACATATTTGCTCGTATACATCCACCCTATAACCCAATATGTTTTGAAAGTAAACATCATTTACAGCCAGCTTGTAAATTGTAACCCTTGTCCATCCATATGGCTATTCATCCAATCTTGTCTGGATCATATCTCAGTTGCCTCTCCTACTAGGATTCTCAACCTCTGGTCAATCTTTCATGCAAGTTTCTGTTGTTCAGGCCTTAATATTACTGAAAGATCTTTTGTACCCAGACTTGCAGACTCTCCTTTCTAGCATGATGTGTTCATGAAAGATGGACTAAAACTCTGACATATGTCCACTGGCAAATTTGTCCATACACAGCTTGTCGTAAGAGGCAACAAACTGAAGCACCCGTGGGGTTCCCGGGTGTGAAAAAGAATAGGACCCCACCCGTGTGGTTCCCGGGTGTGAAAAGGAATAGGCCCCAACGTCGCGATATGACTGAAATATAGTTGAAAGCGACGTTAAATCATATTCACTCACTCACTCACTCACCCAGTATGTCCAGTCTGTCTATCCTTTGCAAAACTTGTTCATACATATAGCATGTCTGGTTCAGTTTGTTGATAAATATAGTTATTATGCCCCCCCTCTAACTAGAGGGGGGGCATATAGCGATCGCTTTGTCCGTCCGTCTGTCCGTCCGTCCGTCTGTCCGTCCGTCCGTCCGTCCGAATTTCTTGTCCGGGCAATATCTCGGTTAATATTTGATGGACAGGATTGAAACTTGCATGGAATGTGGCCAGTGGCTCGTAGTTGTGCAGCGTAGAGTTTTTTCCGAGTTCCGGTATAATTTTCAAGAGTTATGGCCCTTTTTCTGAAATCTCTGTGAATGGGACTTGTCCGGGCTGGATCTTGGTTAATATTGTATGGACCAGTATGAAATTTGCATGATATGTGGTCAATGACCCACAGTTGTGCAGCGTAAAGTTTCTCCACGTTTCGCTTATATTTTCAAGAGTTATGGCCCTTTGTTCCTGAATTCTCCGTGAATTAGGACTTATCCGGGCTGGATCTCGGTTAATATTGTATGGACAATTATGAAATTTGCAGGATGTATGGTCAGTGCCCTGTAGTTGTGCAGCGTGAATTTTCTCCTCGTTTCGCATATATTTTCAAGAGTTATGGCCCTTTTTTCTTCAAATCTTTGTGAATTGGAACTTGTCCGGGCTGGATCTCGGTTAATATTGTATGAACAATTATGAAATTTGCAGGATATGTGGTCAGTGCCCTGTAGTTGTGTAGCGTGAATTTTCCCCGCGTTTTGCATATATTTTCAAGAGTTATGGCCCTTTTTTCTTCAAATCTTTGTGAATTGGAACTTATCCGGGCTGGATCTCGGTTAATATTGTATGAACAAGTATGTAATTTGCATGATATGTGGTCAGTGACCCATAGGTGTGTAGCGTGAAGTTTCTCTGTTTTCGGTTATATTTTCAAGAGTTATGGCCCTTTGTTTAAACCTGAGTGAATGGGATATATTTATTTGTCCAAGCTGGATCTCGGTCCATAACTGATTTGAACCAGGAAAATGGCTATATTATATGTTATTCTACATTCCAAAGCAGACAACATAGGTCCTGAAGTATGAAATTGCCACAAAAACAGTGAATTGGGTGCGAAATTCTACATTCACTGATCGCTTCATAATTTCACCACAATATACTCCCAAGGAATGTAGGTCTCATAACCAGGTCACATTTTCGGATTTGGCGAAAGCCCTGGCGACCATCTTCCATCGAAGCATCGTATTATCACTTGTTGCTTGATACTTGGAATATGTATTATGTGAGGCATGGCAAAAAAGTGACTGAAACAGAATTTTTATAATTATCCAAATTAGACCTCCACCAACCAATAAAGAACAGAACAATGGCGGGGCAGTGTCGGATTAAAGTGGAAGGGGGGGGCATACAATTGAGCAATCTCTGATTGCTTCCTTCCTGTGTTTGAATCTTTTCTATCTTCTTTCACATCCCTGATTATGCACAAAAGACTTTGGATTTCAGCTTCTGGGTACACTTTGGGAGCCTACAAGGGAAATCTGTGTGGCTCACCAAGCAATCAAGGTCCTGAGTTAATGATGCATAATATACATGCAATGTATTTTCATTGCTTTTCTCAAGCATAATGACTGTTAAGCATGGAAGGCATGTGGTATAATATTGAAAGAAATGGAGGGACTTGCAGGATGTGGCTCTCTTCATTGAAATGACTGGATACTCCCCCACTGAGATTCAGATTTGGACTGCCCAGAATGTTGGGATGTATTTTCCTTCTCGAGAGTGGGAATTTCCATCCCATGTTCAAGTTATATGAGATCCTCTTATTCTCGGCAGTCCAAATGTGAATCTCAGTGTCAGACTGGCCACCTGCATCATATGCGCTCATCCCACATACATGTGTGAGACGACATATCCCAGACGATGTTACCATATGAGTTAATGTTGTATTAAATGGGAATGTATGTGTATGGGTGCCCACCTGTTCTATCAGCCTAGCCTGCACCCACCCCATTAGCCCATATGATCTTGCATCATAGCACAAATATCCCAGGGTCACACTCTCATTACCCCCCTTTCCCACCCACCCTGTCCTGGCCACCTGCATCGCACGCGCTCATCCCACATGCATGTGAGGGATAACACATCCCACGATGTTACCATATGAGTTTACGCTGTATTAAATGGGAATGTATGTGTATGGGTGCTCACCTGTTCTATCAGCCTAGCCTGCACCCACCCCATTACCCCATATGGTCTTGTATCATAGCACAAATATCCCAGGGTCACACTCTCATTACCCCCCCTTTCCCACCCACTCTGTCCTGGCCACTTGCATCGCATGCGCTCATCCCGCATACATGTGAGGGATAACCCATCCCAGATGATGTTTTAATGCTATATTATATGGGAATGCAATTGGTTTGTGTGCTCATGCACCTGTTCTATCAACCTAGCCTGCACCCACCCCATTATCCCATATTGTCTTTTATCATAGCACAAATATCCCAGGGTCACACTCTCATTACCCCCCTTTCCCACCTACTCTTTCCTGGCCACTTGCATCGCATGCGCTCATCCCGCATACATGTGAGGGATAACCCATCCCAGATGATGTTTTAATGCTGTATGGGAATGCAATGGGTATGGGTGCTCATGCACCTGTTCTATCAACCTAGCCTGCACCCACCCCATTATCCCATATTGTCTTTTATCATAGCACAAATATCCCAGGGTCACACTCTCATTACCCCCCTTTCCCACCTACTCTTTCCTGGCCACTTGCATCGCATGCGCTCATCCCGCATACATGTGAGGGATAACCCATCCCAGATGATGTTTTAATGCTGTATGGGAATGCAATGGGTATGGGTGCTCATGCACCTGTTCTATCAACCTAGCCTGCACCCACCCCATTATCCCATATTGTCTTTTATCATAGCACAAATATCGCAGGCTCACACTAACCCCCTCCTTCCCCCCCCCCTACCCCACCCACCCTCTTGTCTACCTTTGGGAGCCCTGGTGAATAGATTTGACATTGTTTAGTCTATTTATAACATAGCCTGTGTACCCTGTCAGCCAATCAAGTGGTTATGCTTCTTGCCAGGTTGATGCTGCAATTCCTCACACCTAGAGCAAGAGCAACTGTTGGTGGTAGAGAATGGGGCAAGGTGAGAGCATAGTTGATTTACGGTAAACCCTATAATAATTCAATCACATTCAGTGAAATTTCCGACCATAAAATCTGGGGGCGACCAAATTTATTACAACAGGAAGTTGAGAAAAGGGTTCAAATTATGTATATAATCCATCATTTCTTCGTTATTTCGTGATTTTGGAGGGTGATGGAATCTAAATCCAATTGAATTTTGTCCCCAAATTGGGGGTGATTGAAAGTTGATAGAGGGTTTGAATTATTAGAGGGATTACTGTATGTGTGTTGACAGCATTGGAGGACACAAGGATAATATTCACAGAAATGATAGGCACCTGTAGCCGAAGTATTTTCATTGCCTATGTGGGATGGGTGTTAAACATTTTTTCTCTTGTGTCTGATTCAGGAGTGAAAGATAAAGCTTTGCAAATCCATTGTAGGGAAAATATATGATTGAAAATGAAATGTATTGCTACATGTATTTGAGTTTGTCCATTTTTTGTTTTATTATTAATGGTTATTGAATCATATGATTGAAAATATATTACCATCAATGTATCCTCATTGATTAGGTTTATACGTACTACATAATCAAACTGTTCTACTTGTCAGTCACTGTCCATCAAGGTGTGTAACAAGTTCAAAGAAGCTTACTGGAAATTGGCAAGTTGTATGGTCAAGGAAGTAAGTCCTATATTTACGGAATTCTGATGATTAAATAGTATTTAGAAAAATAATTTAACCCTGACTCAAGATCGCTGCTGTAACTTTGGGTATACCTCCCAATTTGGGTATACCACTCAAACTGAAAATCAACATAATCAGAAAATGCAAACAGAAAATCATTCATGACATAACATCCTGTTTTAGGATAAATTTGCTTTTGGATTGGTATTCTTGCAGTTTACTTGCTGTTCAATATGTTAGAAAATCAAATTAAATTGAATTGAATTCACACAGTTTGATATGAATACAAACATTTGATGAAAAACTGTTGAACATGCAAACTTCTCTTTTTTACACAATGTTAAACCCTACTTCCCATTATTTGGTTTAGCTGTTCAAAAGTGTGCTTCATTGGTAGCCTATTAAACATTACCATACAAGCAATATTGAATTGAATGTTATTGATGTGCAAAGCTACATGAAAGCTTCAATCATTGTATATTTATTGAATTTCAGGGCAGACTTGTTGATGGAGAACTGTTGTTTTTCCTCTCGCACCGTGAGATTGGTCAACTCATTCAAACTCGATCACCAAAATTAATATCAAGGTAGAAATAAAAAATTAGCTTTTGCCTCTGATAAAGCTTTGAACAGGTGAAGTATTTGTTTACCCTGGTGTTGATCATATGAAAAAACAAAATAATATTCCATTGCTGGTTTGTTCAGTCATACCATGACATTTGAACATGTTGAATACATGAAAATTGGATGTCAACACTATCTGGCTTGGGCGATTTGAGGTATACTGCATATATTTTCGCTATCGCTAAGGCTAGAGGGCTGAAACTTACCACACTATATCTTTGAGTCAAGTTCTACAAGAAATGTAAAAAAATCCAAGATGGCCACCATGATGAAGTCATTTTCAAAAAGAGCATTTTTCGGTCAGAATTTTAGATTTTTTTATTTTTGTTTTTTCTTCGCAAAAACTGAATAATAAATTCAGTAAATAATACTCTGGTATGAAATAAAATAGGTTTTACCCACTTTTCCATACAGAAAAGCAAAAAATTTGAAGAAATATGATGAAAACATCACTTTTCTGGTACCCCACATGGCCCCCATTTTGAATTTACCCATGATCCTCTGCTCGGAGGGTCATGCAAATAGGCTCAAAATGACGCCAATATGATAATGTAAAAAGTCACGGAGTTTCAGCTCTCATTTTTTTGCCATTCCAGAGATAGGAGCAAAAAACCAACATGGCGGAAAGTACCCCCCCCCCAGGCCCAGCAGGGTTAAGGTGGATCGACAAGTCCACCGATTTCGTTCAAAATTTCATCACTGCTTTGGCTGTCAATAATAATAATAATAGCATGAATCCTGACTACCTTTTTCTCCTGTGCAAAATTGGTTAAAGGGTATTCTCATCTGTCCGTCTGTCTTTCCATCATCCTTGGTATCAGGATTTCTCTTTAAAAATTTTGGTCATACTTTCCAAATTTCTACATGTACCATGATGCTGGCATTGGAGAAGAAGCCTATTGAAAATTACCACCCTTTCTAGGTCAGATGATAGATTTGATGTATTTCCAACATTTTTAACCCAGGATTCTATCCAAGCTTTCTAAAGTTGTGTCAAAGCTGTATCTGACTAATGGCCATAAGCGTATTTAATTGGACTGACCATGGTCTGTTGAATGTTAAAAATTAGATTTAATGTTGCTAGCACATTACCACTTGAAAAAGGGGAACAATGCTTGGTAGCCCTTCCCCCCTCTCAAGGCCTGGTAGAGTTAAAATATGCTCCCTTGGTGCTCAGTATGACGATAGCTCAAGGACTGGTTGACCTGGTGTCCAAATATTAATTTAACTGAATGATGTACAGTGTATCATGTCTTCCTATGGCATGGTCAGACAGCACTATAAAATGGCAGTATTGGGACTGATCTAATGCATACATGTGAGCACACTGCATGATATGTCAACTGAATAAATGTTGAAAGTGTGTTCACTCCCTCACTTACTCACTTAGAATTGGGAGCAGTTAGATGAGAATGGTGGACCAATTTTTATTTCTCATTTCTATCTCCAACAGAGCCATACGCAGGCGGAAGTTGTATCCCAAACAGATGGCCCTGGAATTTCCCAAATACAGCATAGGCCATGCTGTACCAGTAAGTGAAGTTTTACAGGTGCACAGATTCCATTGGTAGATCTTTGTGACAGTATGTGTGTCTCTCCGTACAAGTTACTTTTCTCTACATTTGCCAGAGATGAACCATGACAAATCGATGCATTCCAGTATATGCACTGACATGTCTAATAACTCTATCACAACTCTATTATCCTACATGAAAAATATGGGATGATCAAAGTAATTGGACTGGGAAGCTGCATTGAAAAGATCTACGAATGAGATGAATTAAGAATATTACCTATTCATTTTACCTTGTCATAAATTCATAAGCCTGAATAAAATTTATCTTTTAGCTTCACAGGCACTATTTTGTTTAAATGACAAGGGAGGGAAGCATTTTTTTCTTCTTTCTTCTTTTCTGGCTTTCTTTCTTTCTTTCGCACAGATCAAATATATCCCTCATTTCTGGCAAAACAAATTTACATGAAACCTTTGTGATTTACTTCAAGAATCTACCAATAGCGCTATTATGCAAATTAAACAAGACATCAAACAATTTACTCAATGTTCAAGTGAAAACATCATTTTGGCAAAACTTTGAGCGAGAAATTTGTAATAATGAGAAGAAAAAAACAATATTTTTTTTGTTTGCTGTGGTCAATAAAAATTGTTGACGAGGTGCTAATTGTTGACGAGTTGACGAGGTGCTAATTGTTGACGAGGTGCTAATTGTTGACGAGGTACTTCCATGGGATGCCTGTGAAGCTAGAAGTTTAGTCTAAGGAAATTGAATTTTTATTGATGCTGAGGTGATTATGGGGTATTTATATGGTAAGAGTGGTTCAATTTTTTTTTTTTTTTTAATAAAATTTACCATAATCTACGAATCATAACATGCCAGTTAACCAACATGCCAGTTAACCAATCAGTTACCAGAAAAGTTTACACATAACAGCTTTTTGCGACATTTGGTTTCTGCGTTGAGGATCTGATCATGATGTAATGGTAAACATGGACACTAATTCAACAGATACCAGCATCTTGTTGAATAGAAATGCAAGTACTAAAATCTTGAAAATAGTGCTGTGTACCTCAGAAATGTGTCTCATTTTGAGTTCATTGTCACATATTTTGTGTATTTGCCTCAGTTGCCTGATATCTGTGAAGAGGAGTTTGTAATAACATCTGTTAAACTTGAAGGTAATATTCTGTGTTTTCTTCCATCTCTATTGATTTGGATAATTTTCTGGTTTCTGTGTTTATCAGGATGGTTTGTACAGTTCATACAATTTTCAACATGATCCTCAAAGATCCACAAATGTCACATCAGACATGACTTGTTGTCTCTACCAGATCATCTATTGAGGCAGTCTTCCCACTATTATAGGACATAAAAAAATAACATTTAAATGGCATCTAATCTGTGTTCATGTTGTAGGGAGAACTACTGGAAGGATTTTCTTCATACAAAATGACTGTATTTACTGTGATAAATTTCAATGTTGTACAGAATGTTGGTGAACATTCCTCAGTTAATATTGTCCAGTGTTGTATTGCAGGTATGCCAGTCAGTCAGGGAGTGGTCCGGGGTACTGCCAGGGTTGTTAAGACTGTTGAAGATGCCCATACTATTAAAGTAAGCCTATGAACTGACAAAGTACAATTGAAGATTTAAATCGAGAAACAATTGTTAGCAAAATTATTTTATTTCATTTTGGTATAAATCAATTGTGTAACTGCAGCATTGTAGTAAGAATCCAGGAAACAAATGGAATTTAATGTCTTTGTTTATACATGAGAATGTTGTCATTTCTTATCTCAGACAGGTGATGTTTTAATAGTGCCGTATACTGATGTGGGCTGGTCACCATACTTCCCTCTGATTGGTGGTCTTGTCACAGAGATTGGAGGGCTACTCTCTCATGGTATGTCACAAATGTTCATGGTAGAGCCCCCTAAATAACAGCCTTAGATTGAAGTACTGCTTGAAAATCAAGAGCATATCCGAAAAATTATATAGTTTGAACATGGTGTTTTCTGTATGAATGAGAGAAGCTAAGAAATAACATGTATTTCAATGGGAGTTCAGGGTTCAGTCAAAAATGGGCGCTCAACATCCTATCATAGAAAAAAATTCACATGGTGAACATTAAGGATGTCCGTGGGGGCTTTTGGCTTTGGCAGCCATTTTGCCCATTTTTGTCTGGATCGTCACCGCGTAGCGGTGTCGACCAGACTATGCTGCCACTCACGAAATATCTGAAAATGTGTATGTGCACTGTATTGCAATGACCCTGTGTTGACCTGTAACTATCCGCCAGTGATTTGCCCTTTGGGAGTGCGTCATCTTCTATCAGGGTATTAACCAGAAAATGAAGAAAAAATAGTCGTAATCGTTTCATGTTAACTAGAAATAAAACGAAATCTGAATGTGAGGGTATTTCATATATATTTCTTCGCCCAAGGATAGCTTGAATCCGTGGACTATTTTTTTATGTCTCCCCCAACTATGTTGGGGGGAGACATCTAGTGTTTGTGCTGTCTGTCTGGATGGATGGATGGATGGATGTCTGGATGTCTGTCTGTCCGTCCCCTTGCCTTGTCTGCAAGATATCTTGAGAACTACTGGATGGAATTTCACCAAACTTGTATGGAAGCTTCATTGGGATAGCCCCCTCATTTGATTAGGTTTTGGTGTATGTGCGTGCATTCATCCGTGTCCGGTGTCTGTCCGTCCGTCCATCTACTTGTACATGTATATACAGGCCTTGTCTGCAAGATATCTTGAGAACTACTGGACGGAATTTCACCCCACTTGGATGGAAGCTTCAGTGGGATAGCCCCCTCATTTGATTAGGTTTTGGTGTGTGTGCGTGCATTCATCCATGTCCGGTGTTCGTCCGTCCGTCCATCTACTTGTACATGTATATACAGGGCTTGTCTGCAAGATATGCAGGATGGAATCTTCATTGGGATAGCCCCCTCATTTGATTAGGTTTTGGTGTATGGGTGCATTCATCCGTGTCCGGTGTCCGTCCATCCGTCCATCTACTTGTATATGTATACAGGCCTTGTCTGCAAGATATCATGAGAACTACTGGACGGAATCTCACCCCACTTGGATGGAAGCTACAGTGGGATAACCCCCTCATTTGATTAGGTTTTGATATGTGTGCGTGCATTCGTCCATGTCCGGTGTCCGTCCGTCCATCCATCTACTTGCACATGTATATACAGGGCTTGTCTGCAAGATATCTGGAGAACTACTGGACAGAATTTCACCAAACTTGGATGGAAGCTTCATTGGGATAGCTCCCTCATTTGATTAGGTTTCGGTGTATGTGCATGCATTCATCCGTGTCCGGTGTCCGTCCGTCCGCCCATCTACTTGTACATGTATATACAGGCCTTGTCTGCAAGATATCTTGAGAACTACTGGACGGAATCTCACTCCCACTTGGATGGAAGCTACAGTGGGATAGCCCCCTCATTTGATTAGGTTTTGGTGTGTGTGCGTGCATTCATCCATGTCCGGTGTCCGTCCGTCCGTCCATCTACTTGTACATGTATATACATGGCTTGTCTGCAAGATATCTGGAGAACTACTGGACAGAATTTTACCAAACTCGGATGGACGCTTCATTAGGATAGCCCCCTCATTTGACTAGGTTTTGGTGTGTGTGCATGCGTTCGTCCGGTGTCCGTCCGTCCGTCCATCTGCTTGTACATGTATATACAGGCTTCGTCTGCAAGATATCTTCAGAACTATTGGATGGAATTTCACCAAACTTGGATGGAAGCTTCATTGGGATAGCCCCGGCATTTGATCAGGTTTTAGTGTATGTGTGCATGCATCCATCCGTGTCCGGTGTCCGTCCCTCCGTTCATCTACTTGTACATGTATGTACAATGAAAATCGCTTCTTTGTAATTAATATTTTTAGATACGCAGCTTTGTTTAAGATACTTATTGCTAGATTCATTTTATAGCACTTTCTCTTAAATTATGTGCCCATTCAAGGCAAGGTGGGAGGTTGGGGGAGACGTATGTTTTTGCTCAAAAAAACAACCAGCATAGGTTTCATGCCGGAGCGGCAACTCAAGGGTCAAAGCGGAACCTCTAGTTGTTCTTGCATTTGTCTGGTTCCGTGCAATCGGCTAAAACCCGGTAGCAGTATAAGCCCCCAAGATTACTTATATATGCCTGGTGTTTATAGTTCGTAATTTGTTTATTGTTCCTAGCATTGGAGAGACAATTTGTGCGAAAATTCCTGTTGTTTTTGCTGCACGATCATTGCGTGTTCGCAGAGCAGACGGTGCAAATCTTGTTCCGCTCTCTTTGGACAGATTCCGGTTCTGCGCTTATGAAGACCCCAGTTTTCAACATTCGTAGTTGCGTCCTTTCCCGTGAAGTCGGCGTTCGTTAGGCCTACTATTTTAATGTGTACGCATACTGCATGGAATATATTTCTAGAGGAGATACATGTACATGTATGTGTCGAAGCAACAACGTCTTGTGTTCTTGTCTTGTGAATTTCTCCTGTCCAGTGCAATGTCATCTTCACAAGTCCAGATAAATTCTAAATCTTCACAGAGGGTTTACCTGGACATTTTTGGTAATTCGAGTTTTTGGGCCGATGCCTCTATCATACATTCTCGTACATTTCATCACCCACGCTTGTTTTGAATTAGCATGTCGGTATCCAGTGCCTGTGGTTTTTCTTTGACGTCCGATGTCGATTTCATTCCGACATGAAAGCACTTTGGCCCTCGCTGAAATCCAAACCTGTCATATTTCCTACCTCGCAGCGGATTGGCATATTCAGCTAGCTTAGCGCGTTCACTGATTGGTTTGATTTAGAGGAAACCCCTTGACCCATTTATATCCAGAACTAGTAAGGGTAACTATATAGCCAGAATAAGAATAGAATTGCAACAGATCGATAGATACACTGGCTCGCGAGGATGGTGCAATGTATTCTGGGGGACTCTGCTCCCTGAATAGGTCTATAATTTAGTTTGGAAAAGTTTGAACACCAACAACAACAAAATTTTTAGAAATCGGAAACAATAGAATTTTTCAGGTACCGCTTTCGAAAAGTGTTGTTGTTGGTGTTGTAACATTTTCAAACTAAATTATATACGCAATGATCATGCAGCAACAACAACAGGAATTTTCGCACAAATTGTCTCACCAACGCTGTCGTTAATTGTCAACAAAAAAATTTACCATAAACACGTACCAGGCATATATAAGTGATCTTGGGCACTTACCACAAACACATGCAGCTCTTGCCAATATCTGCGCTACACAGAACTATCAATAAAACCAGCTAATAAAACTATCCAGTCTCCTCCCAAATTTGTCGTATCGTTTTGTGACAATAGAATTGCATGAATTATGAAAATCTGCTCGCAAAAACTGGTAGAAGACATGGATACAGACGATCCACTTTTGACCATGGCATATTACTGCAAATAGTTCCTTGCTACCACGAAGACCTGGCATATTTCGAAATGAGCTGCCTTCACAAATTCACTTCCTTGAAGACTAAACTCTGTTCCAGGTGTGTTTCCCCAAACAGAGTCGTCCACAACTTTCTCCACATGTATCCATACATCTGCTATCGGCTGAAACATGCCAGCTGAAATGTTCTGAAACTTTAAACCCATTATTGGCGATCCAGACATCAGTACTTTGAGTACTTTCATTCCTATTGGGTTATCTCCCTTTCCTAGGTTAAGAGATAGGGATTTCCTTTAAAAACCTTCTAGCCGAGAATTTTGCACATCAACATCCATCCAATTTAATAAATTTTGTAAGACATTGTGATTATCTGCAAATAATTAGAATATAAGTTAATTACGGTACTTTGATTTACCACCAGTGGACATCCTTATATTCCCTTGCTTATAATTTTAATGCATGTACTACTGATTGGATTTAACAAAAACACATGGTTCCTTCACCATGGGGATTTCTGACAATATAGATAATTGCCAAAACTGCATGTTAAAAGATAGGAGAAAATCCAAAGTGTAGTTACGCTGAAAATCAAATAGTAAATTTTCAATTTTCCATCAGATAACTGAAATTTGAGCTGCTGATGAGAGTTTTGAGGGATACACTTAGTTCATTATTCATTCAAAATTGATTTGAATGCTCAATTGTCTACAAATGTCGTGTCATTTGAATGTCAGTTTAGTTTAACAAGTAATGAAGAGACAGTCTCTGAATATTGCTGATGAGCACCTTTGTTCTGTATGCATGTAGTTCAGTATCCCTTACAATATCTGCTAAAGATGGGGAAAAAATTAAATGAAATTTTCATCCCTGTTGTAGGTGCTTTTCTATTATGTTCTGGCAAAACCACCGACTCATGCTGATCAATCTATGGTTACTGTATTATTTAATAATTGTGTAATCGTTTTAAATTTTGTGTAAATACATGGTGAATGTTATGAATTTCAGGAGCAGTAGTCGCAAGAGAATATGGTCTCCCTTGTGTGGTAAATGTTGCCAGAGCCACTAGTGTCTTCAAGTCAGGTTCGTAATTCTTGTTTTCTCAGGCTGAAATTTTGTTTTTGGAAGTGACACTTTGAAAGGCAGGTTTTGTTTTCCTGCAAACCTGTCTGTTAAAACCAATAAGTGAAATTCCTTTCCCATTTGGGGACTTTCGAGAATTTCCAGTACATGAGGGGATACCTTTCACTTTAGAGTCAATGGGTAATTTGCACTATTGTTCAAGTTAATTCCCAGACAATGCTGTCTGACCTCAATGGCAGCTTGAGGTCCGGTTCATCAATCCGGGCACTTGGCTACATGTCTTTAACACAGAATGTATTTTTAATCCATGATAACTGGTACATGTATATTTTGACTCGAAGTTGCCAAAATTGTCATAAATGTAAGCTTATTGGTCCTTTCTTGGAATAGTAAAAATGTTTGATCCGTATTATCATATTTACATCAGTTATGAATAGTTGAAAAACTCGCTACATGTTATAAACATTGGGGAGAAATCATGAGAACAAACCAAAGCTCACCATGCTGTGCACCGGGTCAAGAACGCATTATCCAAGGATTAATGTGGAAAGAACTGATTCGTCAATTCAAAATGAAATAGACGATTTTCGTTGGTTTGTGAAGAACATTGGAAGAAGTTTCAGCCAGTCTGTGAAGGTTTGTTAGTTCAGAATGGAAGTCATAGAAGTGATATCGGCCACTCATTATACACACTGGTATTATGATGAAAAATATGTTAGTGAAACTTATCATTGATTACCCATACCTCACCGAGAAACTAAAGCTTTATACAAAGAGCAGTCTTATTGTATTGTCACTATATTTAGGAAATCATTGCTTGTTTACTGCGGTAAAACAAGTAATATAGATTGCGATGCAATAGGACGAGTCTAAGTTTGGTCACCTTTTGCATCGCAATCTATCTTTCTTGTTTCACCGCTGAGTAAACAAGAAATTATTTCTATTCCACTATACTGCAAATGGCAGAATTGTGAATATTTTATCATGTGATTCACCCCTAAACCTGACATAAAATGCTTTAGTCCATAAATTAATCCAAGCAGACAGCACCTGCAAGCCACATGCCCGAAATCGACACGCAGGGGACAAGTCCACAGTATAATAGCTAGGGGCATGCTAAAACGCTTTTAATGTTCAAAGTGAACAAAAAACGAGGTTAACAATTACCAATAAATTTCAAGATTATTCCAACTATAGCATTTTTACTGCTGACCCGGTACTCCATATACAATGGTCGTATCACGGTATACGAATTAGTTTATCCCTCCTCTGGTAGAGTGCAACTTGGCACGTGGAGAAATCACGGCATCAAACTATCGGCACTGAAGTGACGTCTATTGGAATTGGATGCCACCTGGGCATCCTTCCTTATATGTAATAATGTTATTTGGTAAAATACATAGGGTGTGGTAGAATCTGTAAATAGATGATCAACAAAACAATGGATTGAATGAAATATGTTGTTTTTAACAGTGTGCTGTTACTTGTATGTGTTTCAGGTGACAAGGTTCTGTTGAATGGCACTAAAGGTGTTCTAGAGAAGATTGAATAGATCGCCAAAAGGATGGACGGAAGGACTAAAGATTTTTCAACAGAACAAATTTACATTTAGATACATTTTGAACTCTATATGTTGTACTTTATTAACTTAAATATATTTAATATTTACAATGTATGATACAGAGCCAGGTTATGACAAGCGCAGCTGAAATATGTTCCAATTATTGGTTGTCATCAGTCTGATTACTATTAACGCGATAAAGCATTTGCAGCTTGCTAAACAAATACAAACCACATTTTATGGATATTAACTTTTTCCCTAGCGACTCGATCATGGTGCTTCAACACATGCTCACATACATGACATCAGAATAAATATTTTTATCAATTTCATCATTGCTTCAAATAGTGTGTTTTGAAAAAAAGCAATGATGGAATAGTAACAGAATGGTGTATCGCAACATTATGCATTTACTGGACTGATGGCCTTCCACAGTAACAAAAAGTTGGGAATTTCAAACATGTGTTCAAGTAACTGCAAATTTACACAGTGAAATTAAAATTGCATGGTAAATGTGACAAATCTTAAGTAATATCTGTATGGGTTATTTGTGATCAGCTTGAACTTCAATTAGTACATATCTTTTCCAGAACATATATTCTGTGCATTTACTGTTTGTGATGAAATTATATCATTCCTACCATGTCAACCCATTATTTTCCAGTACAAGCTCCAACTCAATTGTTCTTAAAGGGGTTGTCAGTAGAACATTTTAATTCTTTCAAAAATGAAGTTATCTGAAAGATTTTTGGATATATGATCAAAAATGTTTGAAAAAAAAATCATTTGCACAAAGATATATATATCGGTTGCCATGGTAACAGTGGCAATCTTGGATTTGGTGCTTAACTTAGGAACTAATTATATGCCCAAGTAGCTGATTTTAACTACTGTAAATACAGCCCTAACCAGGCATATGCATATTTAGTGTAAATCAGTAAAACAGCTCAAATTTTGTTTCCAATGGTTAGTTTTGCTTGAAACTTCTTATTTGCATGAAGGAACACACCACCGAAATACTCTGCAAGTTTGATGAAGTTAACTCTTTTACTTTGGCGTATAATGCATTCCTAAGTTAAGTGCCAAAACCCAAGATGGTCGCATTACCATGGCAACTGATATTTATATATCTTTGTGCAAATGATGTTTTTTCAAATATTTTTGATCATGTATCTAATATGTATACAAGTCTTTGAGATATCTTCATTTTTGGAAGTATCAAAATATTCTACTGATGACCCCTAAGAATCTATCCTTGAGTTTCAACTAATTCCTTGGGAACTTTAATTTCCTGGATGCGATGAATAAGCCAGATGGCTGCATGTTAAATATCTTTTCCAATACATATATGTACTGCGCAATTAGTGCCTGTGATGAAATTATATATGTATTTACCATTTCAACTCGGTATCTTTAAACACATGCTTAAATTATTTGTTACTTGTGCCAATGATTGTGACTCTAGTTTTCTTGTACACATGTATCTATTCCAACTGTATGTACTGCACATTTACTCCCTCCGTGATACCATGTTACCCAGTATGCTCCAGCACAAACTTTAAATTATGTAACTTGATACAATTACCCAGTATGTTGAAACACAAGCTTTAATTGTGACTTAATACCATGTTACCCAGTATGCTCCGATACAAGCTGTAGTTTGCAACTTGATACAATGTTACCCAGTATGCTCCGATACTAGCTGTAATTTGCGACTTGATATCATGTTACCCAGTATGCTCCGATACCAGCTGTAATTTGCAACTTGATACCATGTTACCCAGTATGCTCCGATACTAGCTGTAATTTGCAACTTGATACCATGTTACCCAGTATGCTCCCATACTAGCTGTAATTTGCGACTTGATATCATGTTACCCATGCATTAAGCTCCAACACAACATTTATTTGTGAGTTTGTACCATGTTACCAATTATGCTTCGACACAAGCTTTGTTTGTGAGTTTGTTGCCCAGTATGCTCCAAAAAGAAGCTTTAATTTTGACTTTATACCATTTTACTTATTATGATCCAAAACCGGCTTCATTTATGACTTTTTACCTCGTTAACCAGTATTATCCAACACCAGCTTTAATTGGGACTTGATACCATGTTACCCAGTATGCTCCTATACAATCTGTAATTTGTGACTTAATTGATACCATGTTACCCAGTATGCTCCAATATAAGCCTTATTTGTGACTGGATACCATGTTACCCAATATGCTTGACATAAGCCTTATTTCTTTGTGACTTTGTACCATGTTAACCAATATGCTCCGACACAAACCTTTTTTGTGTGTGTGTACCATGATACTCAGTATGCTCAAACACAAGCTTAGTTTGTGATTTTGTTCCATGTTACCCAGTATACTCCGACACAAGCTTTCATTGTGACTTTGTACCATGTTAACCAGTATACTCCGACACAAGCATTCATTGTGACTTTCTACCATGTTACCCAGTACACTCCGACATAAGCTTTCATTGTGACTTTTTACCATGTTACCCATTATCATCCAACACCACCTTTAATTGCGACTTTTTACCATGTTACCCAGTATGCCCTAACATCAACTTTAATTAATTGCAACTTTTTAACATTTTACCCAGTATGCCCCAACATCAGCTTTAATTGTGACTTTGTATCATGTTATGCAGTATGATCCAACACAGCTTTATAATTGCGACTTTTGTTTGTTACCAAGTATGCCCCAACACAAGCTTTATTGCGAATTTTTACCATGTTACCCAGTATGCCCCAACATCAGCTTTGATTGTGACTTTGTACCATGTTACACAGTATGATCCAACACAGCTTTATAATTGCGACTTTTGTTTGTTACCAAGTATGCCCCAACACAAGCTTTATTGCGAATTTTTACCATGTTACCCAGTATGCCCCAACATCAGCTTTGATTGTGACTTTGTACCATGTTACACAGTATGATCCAACACAGCTTTATAATTGCGACTTTTGTTTGTTACCAAGTATGCCCCAACACAAGCTTTATTGCGAATTTTTACCATGTTACCCAGTATGCCCCAACATCAGCTTTAATTGGGACTTTGTACCATGTTACCCAGTATGATCCAACACCAGCTTTAATTGGGACTGTGTACCATGTTACCCAGTATGCCCCAACACCAGCTTTAATTGGAACTTTGTACCATGTTACCCAGTATGCCCCAACACCAGCTTTAATTGGGACTTTGTACCATGTTACCCAGTATGATCCAACACCAGATTTAATTGGGATTGTGTACCATGTTACCCAGTATGATCCAACACCAGCTTTAATTGAGACTGTGTACCATGTTACCCAGTATGATCCAACACCAGCTTTAATTGGGACTGTGTACCATGTTGCCCAGTAGACCCCAACACCAGCTTTAATTGGGAATTTGTACCATGTTGCCCAGTATGCCCCAACACCAGCTTTAATTGGGAATTTGTACCATGTTACCTAGTATGATCCAACATCAACTTTAATTGTGACTTTGTACCATGTTGCCCAGTATGCCCCAACAGCAGCTTTAATTGGGAATTTGTACCATGTTACCCAGTATAATCCAACACCAGCTTTAATTGGGAATTTGTACCATGTTGCCCAGTAGATCCCAACATCAGCTTTAATTGGGAATTTGTACCATGTTGCCCAGTATGCCCCAACATCAGCTTTAATTGGGACTTTGTACCATGTTGCCTAGTATGCCCCAATATCAGCTTTAATTGGCAGTTTGTTTCATGTTACCCAGTATGATACAACATCAGCTTTAATTGGGACTTTGTATCATGTTACTACTCAGTATGCCAAAACACAGACTTTGATGTCAGGTTACCCAGTATGCTCCAAAACTATCTTGAATTGGGACTTTGTACCATATTACCCAGGATGATCCAAGTCAAGATGGCTGGAACATTTACAGGGCAAGATGTGTTTGTTGTGATACATCTTGGCTGATTGCCCTATCCAATACAGGTATGGTGTTCTCCCTGTTACAGACCAACATGACTACCAGCTACTTATGTCATATTTGCAAGAATAATGGACTGGTTTGATGACCCCCCCACTCCCCCCTCTGTAATGTCACAATACATTCACCATGTTATTGTAAAGCATGAATGGGAAGAAACAAAATGAACTATGTTGTGATATTAGGGCGTACATTGCTTCTTTTACAAATATTGATCTAATATATTGTAATTAAAGCCTGATCAACATGTACTTTAATGAAATTAAAAGAATCCAAGACACTTTCCGATATGCCCATCCAAAAGGCGGAGATTTCCTTCCATCTATTTATCCGTTCCTTCGTGTCCGGTCTATATCTGGGACAGTTTTCCTACTACAGTTACAATTTTTTATGAGTGGCCACCCTGGGGTCAGACAATGTGTCACATATGAACCTTCTAAATGAAGGTTGAGGTCAGAGGTCAAATGTCACTGGCCTAAAATTGAGAGAATGATTGAACCGTTCGTGTCCGGTCTATATCTGTGACAGTTTTCTATCCACAGTTGCAATATTTGTGAGTGCATGGAGACTGTGTCGCATACCAAACTTGAGGTCAAGGTCAAAGTTCTCTGTGGCCTAACTCGGGGAATCATTGAAAACTGCTAATTTTTGGATTGGAGTTATATGGGTGGGGGTGGGGGGGATTGAGATGTGTCACATAGAAAAATTGAGGTAGAGGTCTAATGTCAAAGGTCAATGTGACCCTAAAATAGGGAAATCATTATAAAGTGCATTTTTTGTGTGAGCAGATACATTAGGGGGAGATGATTTGTCCTGTACCAAAATGGTGACCCACAATTTGAAAATTGTATAAAAATCAGAAGTTTTTTTGTCAGTAGATACATTAGGGGTAGATGATGTGTCACATACCAAAATTGAGGTCAAGTTCAAAGCTCAATTTCACTGACCCCAAAATAATAAAAATTGTTAAAAATCAAAATTTCCGAGTCAGTAGATACATTAGGGGTAGATGATGTGTCGCATCAAAAATGAGGTCAAGGTCAAAATCAAGGTCACTGTGACCCCAAAATCTGGAAATTATTGAAAATCACAACTTTCTGTGTTAGAGGATAGATTTGGGGGGAGAAGATGTGTTGAGCGAGCATATATTGAAGCCAATCTTGGCTCTTGTTTAATATCATTAATCCAAGGTTTCAGATCGTGTTAACTGGGAATGACACGATTCAGTTTCCATGACATTTTCCAGGTGGAGAATTTCAGTAATATGTACCTTTTTAGTATGGTGTATGACTTATTGCAGATGGGGACTGTGGTTATTTTTTGCATCACTACTAACAAGCAGTGATAATTGGTTAACTCTGGAATCTGAATGTTTGTCAAATATGTTACCATGATTACCTGGCGTTATTATACATTGCTAGCATGACAAGACCAATTATTATTATTGTTGACTTAAGTAAACACATGACTTCTGTAAACATAGTAAAATATTATTATTAATTTTTACACTCATTTTGGATGCTAGGCAGGGAGTAAACGGCATCTCATTTACCACATTATGCATCCTGAAGAACAGGTGGCCCAAAAATCTGGAAACTACCTTAAATTGTTATGTCCAGGCTAGAACTTCAGTTTAGGGATGTGGATTGTGATGTGATCAAATTCTGGTAAAAAAGGAGCCTATTGATTTTACTGTCTGTCTGTTCATCTATTTGTCCGTTTGTTAAGTTTTGTTGTCTGTGCAATGTCTTCATTTCCTGGTTATTGATTATTACCACATTACATCTTTGAAAAGGAACTATATTGAAATTGAGATCACAAGGTCAAGGTCACTGACCCAAAATATCATGGTATAACTCCTGGTATACCTCACATTCGTGGCAAGACAAAACTTATTGAGTTTGAGGTCAGAAGGTCATGCAAAGGACAAGGTCAGGAAATCGTTGAAAATATTGATGTCTGGCTTCCAGTGCAGGGCTGCAGAAATTCAGGTGCTATATATAACTCACATGCATGGCAACACGGAAAACATTTGGAGATCTGTTTTTTCCCTTGGTCTACTTTGTATTATTAACTTCAGTTCATCACTTCTGTTGTGAACAAATTACCAGAAAAAAAATGTGCTGATTTTGCCGATCCACGAGTCACAAACAAGTAGCTATCATCACAGTGCACCAAGTCTGTATCATAATTTAAACATGTTATCGCAAATCTGGTCCAGCTAGGTTAGAGTGTATATTGAAGCCCCAAAAGCTCTTATTTTAGACGTATGTCTTGTCTCGAATCCACACAAAAAATCGTTTTACAGCACTAGTGCAATAATAACCACTAATTTAACACTTGTCTCACAAGCAGACAAATTCAAGGTTGGTGACTCTTGTCTCGCCCAAGGGTGATAACTTTGCTGACAGTTGTGCAATATTATAAAAGGGTGACATAACACCGCACAAGCTGACAAGAAGCAAAATACTATTTTTACCCCTCAGCCCGATTGAGCTAAGAGGTATTGTCACCCCATCGTCCGTCCGTCCGTCTGTCCATCCCTCCGTCCTCTTTTCCCCAGACTCACATATCTTGAGAACTACTGTAGACAGGTCAACAAAACTTCTGTTCAATATAGAGTGTAGTCTGTATGTTCCGTTGGTCAGGTCCACGTCTGTCTGTCCGTCCACTTTTCTGTCCATCTGTATCATGGTTTAATGCCAACATTATGTATTATCAGCCTTCTTGTGGTAAGTTTCTAAACTCTGGTGGTGGTCAAATCATTTACATAATAATTTCCCTGCATTCAGAAATGTTTTCTTTCCATTCTACTTCCAAAATATTCATGGAATGTTGCAAGCGTTCTACCTAATCTCATAAATCTACATATTACATGCAAAACAATTTTTCTGCATTTGGACAGGGGAGATAACCATGTGGAGATTTGAGTTGTATAATGTACTGGAAAATGCACATGTAGTGCAAGTTTAAATCTCCACAACTGTTTCTGCTTGCGAATTACCATTTACTAATTACTCGGCTTTAAATTTGCTTCAATTGTAATTGTGATATTTCCACGTCTTGGGAACACTTATAAATAGTAGTTTGGTATCCAATTGGATAGCAGCGAACCTTGCAGATCTACCTTTATAGTACACAGAGGCTTTATTTTTGAATGATACACTGAATAAAGCCAATGTTTACTTGCTATATCTTCTGAATAAATGTATGAAACTTCGAGATATATTAATGTGTCCACGCCCCCGATAAATGACAGCTATTCTATGAAAATTATGAACAATATGAGAGCAATACAGCATTCCCTTTGGGATTTGCACACAAAAGCCCCAATGGACAAAAGCCCCATCCAACATTTAGTTTTAGGCCAGGACAATACGATCACAACTTTACCAATTTACCAATATATACCCCCATGCATAGTAGGAAGGTATACTGGATTTCGATTGTCCATCTGTCCGTCCCTCTGTGTGTCCGTGCATCCATCTGTTCGCCCGTCTGAAATTCGTTTCCGGTCAATAACTTGAGCACCGTTCAGCAGATTCTTCTCAAATTTGGTATGCGTATACCATGCCATGAGGTGTCGCCTGGGATTGCATTTCAACCACTTTTGCAAATAGGTGGCTCCATCTGGTAGTTAAACCCTACATGTATATGCATTTCCGTGCAAGAACTTGAGAACATTTCATCGGATTCTTTTCAAATTTGGTCTGTATATACCATGCCACGAGATGTTGCTTGGGTTAGACTGTTAATGGGCTGAGGAGTTTTAGCACCTCTGATGCCTCATGTTTATTTTGCCAAACTTCTATTTACTGAATCCATGATAGCTATATTCATAATTCACTTGTACACTTGTTGAAATGCCTTGAATTTATTTGGTTTCAAGGCAGAATTATTGCATTTATGATAACCTATATATTAGTCATGTAAGTTATATTCGAGTGATGTGTGATCTGTTCGTGACAAGAATGTATGGATTATTTTTCTATATTTTGATATGTAGGACCAATTTGATCAAGTGCATTTACTTATATAACCACATGAACTTTCTAATCAGAAGTATACACGTATCAACTCATCGGTTGTTGAGTGCTTCAAAGATTTCTTCTTTGAAGTAGCAGGAACACAACTGGGCTGGGTGGTGCTTAGTTGGTTGGTCGTGATATAGCTGAAATATTGTTGAAAGCGACGTTAAATTCTATTCACTCACTCACTTGTCTTTATTGCACCATGTAAACATCGTGTCTGTGTCTTGTGGGCTGTCCCAGTTTTTTATAGGGTGGATGGAGGGTGTCTGTTCCATGCTGCTTCAAAGATGTCTTCTTTGAAGTAGCAGGAATGCAACTTAGCTGGATGATGCTTAGTTGGTTCGTCGCGAAAAAGCTGAAATATTGTTGAAAGCGACATTAAATTCTATTCACTCACTCACTCACTTGCCTCTTCACGATATAGCTGAAATATGGTTGAAAGCGAGGTCAGAAGTTCATGAAAACTAGTTTTCATGAACTTCTGGCGACGTTAAATTCTATTCACTCACTCACCCCTGCTGCTAGTTTAAGAAAAAGAATTTGATAAATTGTTGACTTGCTAATTAAGAAGAATATTATGTGGGATTATTTTAATCTTTTCATATGTTTGTATCAATATTAATAGATTAATATCCCATCAATGCTCCCCAATTGTATTTGTGGCTATAGGATCTAACTGTCTTGTATTAAGGTTCCACTATCCCTAACACAGGCGTCAAACCTAAACAAAGTTCAAAAATGTTAAAATGCCTTATACGAGTTTGTGGAAGAAAAGGTATTTCTTTTTATGGAAAGTTAGTTTTTGAAAGTGAGTTGTTAGGCAAGATGTACAGCGACTACTTACCTGAGATTGTTAGCTGTTCCACATGGGGATTCACTGAGGGCGGCGCGCAATTGTTTACATCCTATGGTCAATAGGACCATGCATTATTGATTGACCGATTATTTAATTAGTTCAAATACACAAACAGCCTTGAAAAGTTAAACGTCAGTCTCTCTTGTGCTTCCTAGTAGCTTCATTGTTTTTGCTCCTTGGTGAAAATTATATTTAAATAAAATTATGACTTAGCTAAAACTAAAATATACCAGGGTTTTTTTATATATCGATGTTGACCCAGATATATATAGGAGGGCTGTAAAGCTTGAACATGTTTGCATCTTGTTTACTCAAGCACAACACAAATTTCTTACACTTAAAGAAATAGTTCTGAAGCTTTTTCTTCATGGTAACCTTGCTTTCGTCTTTTTAATTATTTTTGTTGTTCTTTTAAGCTGAACGTAGTAGACGTGTCTTAATGTTTTTGAAGTGCTTAGTTGTTTTTGAAGGTTTGCTCGTTTCTAGTTAAAAATATGTCATCTACTAGACCAGAGACTTAGAGGCTACATGTAACTCTTATTTTTAATCTGTGTATGTCACACATTTTTTTATATGAAAGGGCTTGTTGGGTCAATATTAATGTATATCTGTTGTATACTGCATTTCCAATTACCTCTCGCTTTCCCCATTTCATTATTTTCACTATGTTTAAAATGGAATTTGGGCAAATGAATTTGAGTGTCCCCTCCTTGAGACCCTTTCCTTACATCAGTGTAACACAGCTGAGCCAGTGGTTTCCTGCATCCAGTAAAACTGGGGGTAGCTACAGTGTTTGGGGGAGTTCCGAATCACGGGGAGTTGCGGATCACTTTCCGAATTAACGCCTGATATTTCTTGAAATAAAGCATCTGTTTAAATCTTTTTTAGGTTTGTTGGGACGTCTGTTTCCGTGGACTCAAATGAATGTCAAACAACCGACCTGCATTGTTTCTTTTCCGGTCAATTCGGCAACGTAATACTTCCGGTACTGCGCAATGACAAATTGACACCGAGTCGAAAAACACGTGCGATTTTTTCAGTAGTGATTTTGCGCGAAATAAGGTGGGTTAAGGCGGTAATTTCAGTATTTATTTAAGGGATAGAATCCTGCTAATGGTCAAACAAAATATCTAGTGATTTGCGATAAATGTTAACTGACCAGCATTGTAATATAATGGGGCTGTAGAGATGTCAATTCCGAATCAACGATATACGCGCCGTTCATAACTTGAAATCGGTGAGTAAGTGACCGTCTCACAACTAATACAACAGGTGCAACCGACTTTAAGGACGATTGGTCAATCCATGGCATTGTCAAAACAATTTTCAATAAGAGCTGAAACAATGACAAAAGCAAATAAGAACTGACCATGGACAATCCGAATATGGTATCGAAGTACTTAATTCATTGCATTTGATAGGGCACTCCATGGACTTACATGTAATAATCTTGTTAACTTCAGTATATTCACAATAATAAATACTTAAAAAATCCGAATTCTCACATGATTGTCGGACATCGTATCCTAAAATGTTCTAAAAAATAATTAAATTGAGATTACAATGCAAGTTTGTAGGCTCGCTCAAAGATAAATATACTTCAGAACATTTGCGACGCTATATCTGCGTGTCATTTGGGCATGGACTGTAACAATTAAGAATTCGCTCACAGGGCAACATTGAAATCGTCTCCAGGGCTTCACCGGCCTATGGGTGATTAGCAGATGACCCCTCAAGCCGATAGAAATTCCATTCTCAGTGCCTGTAACGGCCGCTAGATGGCGTGATCCACAACTCACCAAAATGATTCGCAACTCCCCACGCTGGTGCACTGAAACGGAGGCTATTTTCTCATCGATTGACTAGTCCGATTGAAGAATTTTTTACATACAATTATAGACGACAGATTTTCCGAGAATATAAGACCAGCAGTCGCTCTCACCTCGTAAAAGAACGAACGCCAGCAGTCTGGATGTGAAAAGTGATTCGGAACTCCCCCAAACACTGTATCCAGGCCAGCTGTTTTGTTGGCCCAGTTTTAAATGCATGTGTGATCATGCAGACCTGTATGAACTTCCAACAACCTGATACATGTTGGTCTTCATCATGAGAATGAGCTGAGCTGCACAGGTTTTACAGGAAATACCTTAAATGATGAAATAAACTTCAAAATACTCAGAATAATATTGGCTACCAATTTTTTTGTCATTAATTTATAATTAGAGTTAATTACCAACAGCTTGATCAAGTGTCATAACGGAATAGTGTAACCAGCCCTCTTCTATAAAGAATTTTGAATGTGAATCAGGAAGACAAACTGTCTCATGTAATCAAACAAACGCGACAGCAAGGAATATAATTGTAAACATTCTCGATAATGTACCAAGACTGTAGCCAGGAATCGTCATGCATGAGCCATATTCACTCTCATTTGAAGTCCCTGTTAGAAAATTACGGAATGAAAAAGTTGCCATGTTAGTAAGAATTGCCTCGGCTTGTAATTTTTAACAAATATGTGATCACATAATCTTAAAAAATATATGAAGTTTTGTTAGTCGACTGGAAAAGTGAACAGCATGCTATATAGTTGATAGTTGTAGACGGGATTGTATCAAACTACATACGGTAATTTCCCTATTAATTCGCGATGTAGTGATGAAACTCGCCACTCCAAAAATTGGCTACTTTCGAATTATTTGTCGAGCGAATTCCGGAAAAACGCGAGTGTTCGAATTAAATGTCGCGCCGATTTTCACGGGAGATCCAAAATGGCGGACCGCTTTGCCGTGGTCGTAGTGATCGTATTTATAATATTACCGTGTATTAACTTTGATGTCTCATCATAGTTTCCATAAAAGGCAGTGTATGATGTCAGAAAATCTCCTCTACCCTGATAAAGGCGTCTAATTTTATTCGAGGAAGTCAACCATATTGATCGAGTGACAAGCTCAGCAAGATCATGCAGATTTTTGAGCTGACGTCCGTAAATTCGCGTCCATAATAACATCGTAAAAGTAGGCCAAAACATTGAACGTATTCCTTCCTTTTTGTAATGTTCAGTATTAGCTATGTTCTATATTATGAAACCTAACTGACATGGAATTGAAAGAATATTCTGGAAATATAAAACTATACACATATTAGAGTATTCCATGTTCATGATGTTCGAGTCGTTCGGTAGTAGTATATAAAGCGTAAATTGAGTCGCATTGACCTACTTATTTGTTCCCCCGGGTAAAATTTAAGGGGTACTTGGTCACGTGACGTCATCGATGACGTCACAGAGCTCTCGTCCAATCAGCAGCCGTCAAAGGTCATTTCCGGGTCCAAGGTCAAAAATAGTTCCATGTATTCCTCCGCGGTGATGCGGTCTGGTGGTGATGCGGTCTGCCTCCGCGGGCAGAAAGTAGTCCCACGGAATGTACACCCTGACTGGGGGGGGTTTCCCCCGGCCCGCTCACCTGTTTGTTGTTGTTGCCTTGGACTAACCTATCAGAATAGTACTTATTACGCTGTAGAGCTACGTATAGGCGTATATAACAGGTCGCTCTGCGTCCTACACCTCCATTCCGGCGGAATGACGGAGACCCATGCGTCTCGGCTTTTACAGCATGCCACTGTGGTTAATTCATTCACGGGTTACCGAGCAGTGGTCCGGTCCATGTTTGCAGATGGCGATGACAACGAGGGGCGACGCCAGATCCTGGACGAGTTCACAGAAGCGGTCCTCGACAGAGTGCACTCGATGGAGAGGTGTGCCATCACTCACCACTACTGGACTATCACAGCCATCCTTGATGCTCGGGCTATGGACCACGAGCGCTCACGCCGGAACCAGCGATGGCTGGTTGGCCTCACAATTGTCTGTGCCCTATTGACCCTGGCGCTGTGGCATTGACAGTGGCACCTGACTATAAATACGAGGGTCAGACACAGTGTGCGTCATTCAACGATCGTCATTGGATCAAGCATGTCACCAGTCCTACGAGCCATCCTTCCCCTTACACCCCGGGTGGGGTTACACGTCTATGAAGATAAAGTCACCCTCGTGGAAGACCGTGGAGATGTTTGCTGGTCGCGCGCTGAGACCGTATCGAATACAGTTACACTACATCGTGACGGCTGGACCAAATTTAAACGGGTGTTGAGCGGCGAGCTCGACGGACACCTCATCCACATAGACAATGTCATCTACGTACACCGTGCACCCTTCTTCCCACGCCTGGGCCGCTACCAAGACCCTACGCGAGGCTTCACCCTAAACCCCGATCTGTGGACAGCCTTCGAGAAAGTGGTGCCTATCGTGGACCAGCTGTTTACACCGGACGATCGGTCATCAGACGAGTTGGAGTGGGCTCGTGCCCTGAGAGAAGCGGCGGCAGAACCCAATGAACAAATGTCTAGCCATGAACCAGACGACGATGCCATTGATTACCCGGCTAGACTCAGTCAGCCCAGTGACATGACCACCCGATCCTTTGATCTCACGGGGTTCTCCCTATAAATACGAGAGACAGTCAAATCTGGTACCATTCACGTACTGACCATGGCGGAGCATATAATACTGGCGTATCTCAGCTTGACCCCCGAGGTTTTCCTGCACGTGTATGCGGATAAGGTCGATATCATGGAGGAGGTGGGAGACATCTGTGATGCGGACCCTACACAACCGTGCCCGGCTCACATTCGTCTGTCCCGAGAGGGCTGGACCAAATTCAAACGGGTGTTGTCTGGTGAACTGGACGGCGACCTCATCCACTTGTGTCACGATGTGTACATCCGACGCGGCCCTTTCTTTGCTCAATTGGCTCGGCTAGATGGGGGTACAGTGCATTTTACCCTTCACCCTGATCTATGGTCTGCATTGGAAGATGCCGTGGTAGATGTGGATCAAGTGCTTATCAAGCAGTCATCAGACGAGTTGGACTGGTCATTTACCATGGACACTGTGGAAGCCAACGAAGAAAATCAGAAAGAAACTCCGGCCCAAGATATACCCGTTATAAATAAACGATAGAGCCAGGGTCCATCATCATTTGTCACCATGAAGCGCTGGGAGAAGGTGTTGGATAACTTATACTACAGTCCCGACAGTCCGGCTGCGTATAGTGCATTGTCGGCTCTCTATCGAGCGGCCAAACCCCAGGGGATACAACGTGCCCAAGTCCGAGATTGGTTAAGAAAACAAGACACCTATACCTTACATCGAGCTGTCCGTCGCCATTTTCTACGGAACCGGGTCATCGTGGGAGGAATAGATGCCCAGTGGCAAGCGGATTTGGTCGATAGGAGCGCCTTTGCCAAACACAACGATGGGAATCGGTATATCTTGACGTGCATCGATATCCTACCGAAGTATGCGTGGGTGGTACCCATCCGGACGAAAACGGGGGCAAATCTCATACGATACCCCCAAGGAGGTCATGGGTGGGCTGTCAAGACTGTTGCATTATAAGGCTCTACGGGAGGTCACGAATAGTTCAAAACCCATCAAATCCTTTCCCTTCAAGAATCACGTGGACTTCGATTACAACGCACACAACGACGAGGCACAGCTTATCGTCACCGCCAAGGCGAGTGTCGTACTGAGTCCTATCCTACAGCAAATGCTGGGTTTCGATCTAAAGACGTTCGCTGGTCCCACCGCCCACCAAGGCGAGATCCCGATGGATATGAAGTCGGGTATGTACGGACTCTACGTCTACTCGGACGTAGTCGACAACCACATCGTGGGCGATATCAACACACCTCTGTTACGGGTGGTCCCCATTAAAAAGACGTATGGAGATCAAGTCACCCACAGTTTCACCCACATGCTCTACCTGCCCGTACGACAAACCGACATCAACACGATCACGGTGGATATAAGAGATGACACGGGACGACCGGTGGCATTCGAACGAGGAAAAGTGGTGCTGACACTTCATTTTCGACAAGCACGTGCTCCCCACTTTGCATAATGAAAGTACCTTGCGAGTGCGATGCACGCAGCTATATGAACTATTATGCCCAACAGGCCGGGGGTGGCTTTCCGGTCTTTAGCGGTGCACGCATGCAACGAGGACATGGACTGGGGAACATTCTCGGCAGCATCGTCAAAACGTTCCTGCCCTTGGTGACGCGTGGGGTGAAAGCAATCAGCAAACAAGCGGTACGCAGTGGACTGCAAGTGGCCGGTGATGTCTTGGGGGGTACGGCACCCAAAGAAGCCTTGAAACGGCGGGCCAAACAAGCGGGAGGCGTCGTGGTGGCCAAAGCACAAGTAACTTTTCTCAAATTGCCCCTTCACTTTACTGATGCGTACCATATCCCCACGTTTGTACCGGGGTGCCGTCAGTGAGGGAGGACTGGAGGAGTACAGCGTAGCACGCACTTGATGTTCGTTGCGTTCTGTCACATCACGGGGCGCTCGCTGGATACTGCGATGATAGGCGCGATTATAGCCTTGGACCAGTTGAGATAGTACATCGATGTAGCGTCGAGTGTTTTGGGCAGTAAAATACTTGTACATGCGGCCTTTGAAGGTACGATTGAAACGTTCCACTACCGAAGCTTTCGTCTCGTTGTACGTATGAAAGAAAAATACCTTCTGTTTCTTAAGAAAGGCTTGAAAGGGTCGGTTGAGAAATTCTGTGCCTTCATCTGTTTGTAAATAAAGAGGTTTGCGTCCCGTCTTGAAAATCTGTTGGAAGGCTCCTATGAGATTCTCTCCTGTTTTGGTGCGAACGGGTAGTACCCAGGCATATCGATACAGGTCAATATGTATCGATGTCCATCATTGTCAGGTGCAAATCGACTCATGTCCACTAAATCCGCCTGCCATTGCGCGTCTATCCCCCCGACGATCACGCGGTTACGGCGAAAATGGCGTCGGGCGGCTCGATGTAAGCTATAGGTGTCTTGGGTTTTTAACCAGTCTCGAACTTCAGTTCGACTAATGCCTTGAGAATGGGCCGCTCGAGCCAACGCTGCCACAGCGCTATACGCGGCTGGACTGGTCGGATTGTAATACAAATCGGTTAACACCTCGTTAATCACTGTAGACTTCTCCTTTTTTCGCGACCGCGGCTTCATCACGGACTTTTTCTTCTTCATCGTTCCCGGTCATGTGTGTGCTCGCTTCATCGGGTGATACTGACACTCTAGGCTCTGTGCATTCTCTAGATATAGTTCTTTCCCCATCATCATCATGTTGTAATTTTTCATTAGGTTCAGCGAACGCATCTTCTATAGCACGAGCCCATGCTAATTGGTCGGGTGATCGATCGTCCGGTGAAAATAACTGGTCCACAATAGGCACTATTTTCTCCAAGGCTGACCACACAGAGGGACTTAGGAGAATACTTTGTGCAGGTTCTTGGTACCGGCCCAGACGCCATCTTTTTCGTATGAACAGGGGCGGTACGGAATATACGTACATGGCATTGTCCAGGTGGATCAGGTCTCCGTCCAATTCACCGCTCAACACCCGTTGAAATTTACTCCACCCATCACGCTGTAGCGTCACCGTATTCGATAGCATATCAGCGGCCGTCCAGTAAAGCGCTTCATCGTCTTTCACCAGGGTGATTTTATCTGGATAAACGTATAACCTCACACTGGGTGTAAGAGGCAAGATGGCTCGTAGTAGTAGTGACATGCTTGCTCTCAATGTCGAACGGTGAATGATACACACTCTGTCTCATCCCTCGTATTTATAGTCTTTCAGGGACTAGTCTGTGAGAGGCGGCTCCTGTGGAAAAAGTACTTTATCGACGACGGGAACTACTTGTTGTAAACCCGTCCAGAGATCGGGGTCCAGCGTAAATCCGCCTCGCTTCAGACAGATAAGTCGGGCAAAATACGGTCCGCGGAAAATGTATACGTCGTCACACAGGTGAATACTATCACCATCGAGCTGACCGAATAACACACGTTTCAAGGTAGTCCAGCCTTCGGGGGATAAAGACACACGGGCTGGTTCAGACGTGCACCAACATCGGCTATCATCATCAATAAGCTGGACGCATTGGGGATATAATAATAAGGTACAATCCGGGGTCAGCGTACGGGTCACGACCGAATTGAGCTCAGGGTACAGTAGATCATGCACTTCGGTAATAATAGCTTTCAGCGCCTGCCATAATGCTGGCCAAAGTACAATAGCATCACCCCCACACTGTTCGAGCCGCGGAAAAAAAGAATCCTCTCTTCCACTCCGTAGGTACACACCGACGCCGACATGCATAAAATCTACTTCGGGTTCTTTGCCCTGTAACATACGTGTCAATAGAGTCCAGCCGGCTAGGCTAAAAGATAATTTCACTTCTTCAGGATGTTCTTTGATAAGGTGCAATTCATGATGATACACGATAAGAATTACCTCAGACGGCAGTTGAAAAAAAGCGAGTTCCTTCCCGGGCGCTGCCATAATGATGAATGATAAAATTCCGGGCCAGGCAAAAATTTATATATACCGATTCTTGCTAATTTGAATAAAAAAAATTGTAAATAAAAAATACGCGTACCTTGTAGAAAATAATTAAAATTGACAATTTTTGTAGGCGCGCGCTCCAAGATAAAATATACTTCAGAACATTGGCCACGACGCTACATCTGTATGTGTCATTTATTAAAAACAATTAAGAGCTCACAGGTAGGAGAGAAGACAACATTGAAAATGGTGTACAAAACGCTTTTACCAATGTATTGGTTATGAACAGATTAATATCCGGCCGGCCTCTTTTAAGGTGCATCCATTATCATTATCGATCATGCATTTCTGTGTATTGGTTTATTAACAGATTACCCGCCCAGCCCTTTTCAAGCCGACATCCGCGGGGGGAAACACCGCCCGAAACTGATTGCGAACTGCGCAGAATGTGTTTCTTAGCGTCAAATGAAGGGGTTGTTTTTTATAATTTTCTACAGTTGTCTTTCGATAATCCTGCTGGAATTTTCACCGAACTAGTATCAGGTTATGAGTGATAATCTACCTATATATTTAGCCAGGAAAATTAATTTATTTGCAGTGTAGCGGAGTTTTCCTACTATCGGACTTTGACATTAGGCGTGTAAAATTCACTAAAAATCATACCATAACGGTGTAGTCGAGCGCTAGGGGACTAATTTTTTTACATACTAGTCCAGAAATTATCGCAGTTCAATTAGCAATAAATGTATACAGGGCCTGACATTTTATTGTCGAATCTCAGCCGTTTATAAATTAAAAAGAAACACACGCCGATTGTTCAAGGCCTAGAAATTTCCACAAAATACGACCGCTTCCACCTACGTCCGCGCTTTCTCTATATATAGGGCCCCCGCTTGAATCGGATTACCACAAAACTTTTTGAGATGTCTCAAAAAACACATAAGTCAGAGATGAACGAAGAAGCAACAAAGATGACCACGACCACCACCGAGGAAGTACCACTGTCGAGAGGCAAGAAAAGAGCAATGCTGATAGAGAAGAAGCAAGAAGTAGTAGCACCGAGATTATCAAGGGAGAAGAAAAGGAAAATGATCAAGGAGATAAAGTTGTTCTGGCTGCGAGAGTTCTCGGGATGGAAGGCCATGCTGGAGGGCACAGAAGATGAGAGAGATGACAGCACCGCCGCCAATCTCCGGGCGCTATTAAATGCTGCTAGGACGAACATCAATGAGGAATGGTGGTTCCAGCTGTTAACACGGACGATGGATGAAATGATACACCCCACCCCTCCTCCGGTGCTGCCATCTTCAACATCACCACCACCGCCACCCTTCCCCCTGCAGGACCTACCACCCCCAGAATTTGAAGAGCCAGCCAACCCCCCCCCCACCATAATTCCACCGGCCAATTTTTTAGACGGAACGCCGATTCTTGTTGTTGACGATGACGATGAAGAAGAAGAGGTACAACATGTCTACACCCTGTGCCCCCACGGATACTTTTCGGTCAGCAAGATGAATACGGGGAAGTAAACAAGCAAACTCCCTGCTGAAGAAAACAGCATAACAAATTGATTCTAACTGTCCTTTTCAGGACAAACAAATGTTTCGAAAGAGGAAACTTGTAACTTGTACATAAAAAAAAGCACAGATGTCCTACATTACCCTTTTTTTTATTTTATTAGCAAACTACATCATCAAAAAACAATCCCTGCCCCAAATATCAACAGTCCTTGTCAGGACTAATCTCTCATATAAACACAGATTTTTTCTCTCGCCCATTAATTAAATAGTCCGAGCGATAACGGATTGATATTTATTTTTTTATTTTGATACAACCCGATTAATAATAACGGGCTGAAATTTATTTTGATAGAGAAGTTATGCCCGAATGATAAGGGGTGGGCTGATAATTTATAGCACAGGGATAGGTGGGAATTCTGTTTTTTAATTTTTAGGGTGGTTATAAATATAACCAGATATGTAATACGCCATATTACATGGTTGACAGGGCTTGTCGCTGTCTTCTTTCATCACAGACGGGGCATGTCAAATGAAGTAATTTACACATTCGGGGCTTGTTGGCTTGTGGGCACGTCGGAATCTGGGCGTAACGAAGGATACAAGTTTCACACAAAGCCTGATGGTTGCACGGGAAGATCGCATATTTTGCGAATTGATTAGGGCATTCCACGCACGGTAAATATAAGGCATGTTGTCTTTCTGTATTGGTCCCCAATGGTGTTGTAGCTAGAGACCAAACGTAGCGTATCTCGTCTTGATTTTCACTTATTTCCCCGTCTCTGTCTGTTCCCACGTCTTTCGGATTTTTTCTCACATGTTGTCGATTTCGATTGGTTCTGACGTCTTTCCGATTTGTTCTGTAGTCTGTCCTGTTTCTTATTCGGGAATCTTTCCTTTTCTTTTGGGGTACTGTCGTGTTTAAATCTTCCCTGTTCCCCGCCTGCTGATGTTCGTCTAAGGTGTCTGTTGTCTGGCTTCTGCTTTCTTGTACCATTTCTCCATGGGGTTTTTCTGGTGGTGTCAACATACTTTGTAACATACAATCTATGTTGTCAAAACATTCATATGGAGTAACATCCGGTGTAGCTACTAGGGCAAAGAAGTTATTCAGCGGCGATGTTTCTGGGGATTGTTCACAATGGGCTGTAATGGGTGGAGATGATGGGAATAATTCTTTCATCATATCATCCAACCAGGGTGGGTCATGTGTCAAATTAATGACGTGGCCGAGCAGTGGTACATCATCATTTGGGATGAAGTCCGATTTATCCATGATTTCAACCAGGAGTATTAGTGAGCACTCAGGCTAATTGTGAATGTCTGAAAAAAAACTGCGCGCTATTTTATAATGTAAAAGCGCGGACCGTAGCGAGAACACTGTGTCGTCTGCTACACTGACGCCGCGAAAAATCTGTGTGTTTCTTTTACAATTATAAACGGCTTGTCATTTTACAATAAATCAGGGCTGGTATACATTTTATTTCCAATTAAACTCAGACAATTCATAGTGTCATATTTAAAAAAATTTACCAACCTAGCGCTAGACAATGTCGTTATTTTTATGCATTTTATCCATTTTAAACCCATAAGATTATGGTGCGGTAGTGTGAAAAACACCGTACACTGGGAAATAAATCGGTTTTCCTGTCTAAAAAATACATCCAGACTACAGCTTACAATCTTATAATATTACCCTGAAAAAATTCCAGCAGGTTTATCGAAATAAAACTTGGAAAAATAAAAACTTGAAAAAAAATAAAACACAACATTTTTTTAGCAGATACCATAATCTTGCACTGACTGACTCCGGCAGCCATTTTGTACCCACCACCCACATTTTGTACCCACCACCCACACTGCCATGTTGTATCCAGTACCCACCACCCACATTTTGTACCCACCACCCACATTTGTACCCACCACCCACATTTTGTACCCACCACCCACATTTGTACCCACCACCACCCACAAGCCGTCTAGACTATAAATAACGTGTATATTGACATTTATTCACAAATACAAATCATGAGTTTAAGAAGACGCCCCCCCCTGTTCACCCACCGTGCCGCTAGAGATCCGAGAAATGCTGCTGCTACAGAACAACACAGAGAGATAGTTAGCACTGAAGAAAATGGAGGCATCACCATAGTTACTAGCTTTCAGAGGGGAATTGAAGAAGACGAAACCCCGTTAATACGCAGTACAGAAGAACTTGCGGAACAACTCCAGCGAGATATAAGAAGAGAACAGGATAGACGATTGCAAAGACTAAGTGAACAACAGGACCAAGAAATAAACAGCATGGAAACCGTAGAAGAAGAAGAAGAAAACGACAGTGATATAACGGATGGGGGACAAGATGGCGAGCTACCCTGGTTAAATAGACCTCCAACAACAACAACAATCACATCGCCTGCCGATACGCCCAATATAACGACTTCGGCTGAAGACCGTACAGGGTTAAATAGACTTCCAACAACGCCCGAAACTCCCAGTATAACGGCTGCAGAAACACCACCACAACGATGCCAACACGAAGCCGAGGTATCCCGCCTCAAAGAAGTGATTAACATCATGCGGGGAGCCATGCAAGGAATGGAGACGACAGTGCAAGGAATGGATGCGGAGATTTCCACACAGAAGAAAGAACTCCATAAAGAAGAAAAATTATCACAATGTAGTGTGTGTACCCAAGAAGAGAGCCTGTATGCAGTCTTGCCGTGTGGCCACTTGTGTCTGTGTCAAGATTGTTGGGTGACACTGACGTGTGTCGGGGATATGTGCCGCTGCCACGACGCAGGGGAAAGCCATCTCAAAATAAAATGCCCCATATGCAGGAAGCATGTGGGAGGGGTAAAGAGAATATACCGCGCATAAGTGTGTCGTGTAACACTTTCAAAGGCCCTTTTCAGGGCCAACCATCTTTCTCGGAAGAGGAAACTTCTATCAAAAGCACAAAAAAATTAACACCAGCCCCCATCATCCTCTCCCCAAAGAAATTTTTTTTTTTAAATTTATTTTAATTTTTTTGAAATTATTGAAAAAAAATTATACCCTTCGACCACCGCGCATGCGCGGAATCACCCTAATTCAATCCCATACCCAGTCCATCAGATGCTCCTTCACGTCAGCTTCAATTTGATACCTCACTCGACCCACTACCGCCAAAAAAATTTTTAGCTCCTTATTTTCATCTTCACCACGTCAAGGTCAAATTTTTTTTATTTTTTTTTATTTTTGAGGTAGTGGGTCGAGTGAGGTATCAAATTGAAGCTGACGTGAAGGGGCATCTGTTGATACCTCACTCGATCCCATTGGACCATTAGGGGCTCCCCTAGCTCCAAAAAGGCTATTTTGAAGGTGGATATCCACCTTCATTTTTTAATTTTTTATTTTGGAGGTAGTGGGTCGAGTGAGGTATCAAATTGAAGCTGACGTGAAGGAGCATCTGATAGACTGGGTGTGGGATTGAATTAGGGTGATTCTGCGCATGCGCGAAGGCCGAAGGCTATGAAAATAGCCTTTTTGGAGCTAGGAGAACCCCTAGTGGCCCGATGGGACCGAGTGAGGTATCAATGTGAAGCATTCATGAAGGGGCATCTGATGGACTGGTGTGGGTTGAACTATCGGCATTCTGCGCATGCGCGAGAATGGAAATAGACGTTTTGGAGCTATTTTACTATTAAAAAAGGAAAAAAGAATGAACACTAAGCATTTTTTTTAATTTTCTACTATTTTTATTAACACAGAATGAACGTATTGACAAGGGTATTGAATTTAATACAATTATATCTGAGTATTGAATTTTTTAATACAATTAACAGTCAAAAAACTCTGAAATTTTTAATACAATTATACGCTCTCCAGATCAATAAATGTGTATGGTAAATGTTTTTCAACACTTGTTCTCCTCAATAGTTCGCCAACAAGACTTGTATGAATTCATCATCGTCTTTCCGTCCTTGGTGCACATAGATGTACGTAATAATCTCTTCACGTGGAATTTTGGCAGGGCAGGCCGCTTCCACTCCCAGGGCAATTTGCTGCTCGGTCACCTTCTGTAGTGCTTCAGTGATGCTCGCGTATGAGGGTACCAGAGTGTCCATGCGAGGTATGATGAGCTGCAGGACTGTGTCGATGTACTTCTGATAAATATAGTAAGATACCTGGTAGGCCAGAGCTTCACGAATTTTACTGGCAAGACTCTGCAACTCCCGCCACGCCGTTAATTTCAAAGTGACACCTTGAGGACAAGCAACAAGCTCTTGCGTATCTAACCGCCTTCGCCATTTACGAATATGCACCAGGAGCTGATCGTTGAAATAAGCACAGCTCACAAAGATGTCGTCACCCACATGAAATTTCGCTTCGTCACTCCCCTGATCGCGAATAACCGCATCGATGGCGTAATCAAGGGTCTCCAGTTTTTGCCAGGTGTCAGAGTTCAGGGCAATATGCTTACCAGGTCTGTCGTTAAAGCCCGCTGCATTAAAATGCACTTCCGCGTCTTTCACACTCACAGTTAAATAGGGTGAGAGCTCCCAAATGTCCTTGTGGGCTGCCTGGTTAGCCTCTTGGATCAGGTTGTTGATCTCCTGGACAGACATAGGAAGTTGAAATTGTTCTTTCAAAGACACTTCCTGGGGTACTACTGGCTGCTCAACCACAGGTATTTCTAACTGTGTTAGTCGAGGGCGTTTGGGTCGTCCAGCACGTTTAGCAGGTGTACTCTCTGGGCTAGTGGTGTACGTACGTTTGCTAGCTGTACGCTCTTCGGTGGTATCCATCACTAAGATATCATCATCTTGTATAACGTCGTCGGCTTCAAGTAGATGTGCTAGTTCTTCATTTTCCGTCTTCTTCAGCGCCTCCACGAAGGCTAGAAATGCACAAGGACCACGGCGCGGTAGATCGTCGAGGAGTTTTCTGTTTTGTCCTGAAAGGGTCTTCTCCGCCATGATATTTTCGACACCCTGTTTCAGGAGTATGTTATCGGCCATAAGCACATCACATAATGCGCCCACATGCTCCATCTCATCAATCAGGCGAACACGGTTCTTTCGAAGCGTAACTAGGTCGGCTGACTCCATGACTGTGGGCTCAGGCTGGTGAGTAACTGCTACCGTGTAAAAGTCTGGTGAATTTGCACTGGTAAAATGGAATATAGTAAAATGGTTCTCCACAGCTCATACAAGTAGGCAAGCAGGCTGGATGACTGACTAGAGGTGAAGCAAGCAGGCAGGCAGGCAGGTAGACAGGCTGGGAGGCTGGTCAGGTCAGGTAAGTCACAGTGCTACGCAAAGATAGTGCAATGAATACACCCCTACCCTAAAAATGGACTCCTTTTATACGTTTTTCTACAAGCCGCCATCTTGTATCCAGCACCCACCACCCACATCTTGGTCCCACCACCCACATTGGTACCCACCACCCACATTGTACCCACCACCCACATGTACCCACCACCCACATTTGTACCCACCACCCACATCTTGGTCCCACCACCCACACACACACACACACACGCCGCAGTACCCACCACCCACATTTGGTACCCACCACCCACATTGGTACCCACCACCCACCACCCACAACGAACCCACCACCCACATTGGTACCCACCACCCACACCCACAACGTACCCACCACCCACATTGGTACCCACCACCCACACACCACACACACACCGCCATGTTAAAACCCAACACCCACCACCCACATTGGTACCCACCACCCACCACCCACATGTACCCACCACCCACATTGGTACCCACCACCCACCACCCACAACGTACCCACCACCCACATTGGTACCCACCACCCACACACCTCACATGCGCATGCGCACACACCCAATTGTGACGTCAAACCAGGTTCTGCGCATGCGCACTGATGCGCTAAAGACCGAATTTACGCCTTGTATACTACTCCTGAACCTCTAAAATCCTGAAGTATGAATGGATCAGCGGCTTCTTAAAAAATGTTAACAAAAAGGAGCCGTTCTCATTAATCAGCACACAGATCTCAAAGATCCTGTGTACAACAGCCTATGTTCGCACGATGGACAGCGATGTCCGGTCTTTGGAGACCCTCGGTCTATCGGAACTCTTGGTGGACTTCGGTACTGGAAAAACATATTGTGACATTGCAGTCCATACCATTTGTTCCGATCTCGGCCCGTCAAATCCTTGGCACTACGCCTCTTCCACAGCCTTACTGGGTGCGACCCGACTTCACAGTTTCTCGAGAGCGCAGGCCAGAAGGTATAGGGGTACTAATAATCATTGATATATTGTTGCTAAAGCGGTCTTTGTATTGTATTTCGAACATTTAAATACACATAGCGGCGTAGCGACATAGTTATAGCATTTTGTCAGCAGATGTCATCTCCGAAGTATTTTAATATAATTTGTTCCTGAATAATCTTCGTTCGATTGTTTTTAGTGGTAACGGTTGATCTTTGACCTTTGACCCCAAAATGGGGTGACCTCAAATCGTCAAAATAAGATCAGAATCGGAGAATGCCACAAACCTCTATGGTATTATTTGTGGTTCTTTTAGTGTTATACCTACAATTGACCTCTGGTTCAGATGACCCCTATCGCGACTCTCAAATGAAATATTGCCCCGAATCGCCAAAATAAGGCCAGATTCGGGTTACTCAACCCTGGAAACCAATAGAATAAGGCAGTTTATATATCTTGCCTCAAAACCACTGATAATGGCGAATTTGTCCCCAAAATGACGTTTAGGGTGACTTTAAAGGGTGACCTCGACCTCAAATCGTTGATATAAGATCACAATCAGATTCTCCGACCCTCAAAACCACTAAAAAGTGCTATTATTCATATTTCTAGCCCTTTTAGTTATTTAACTACGATTGACCTCTAACCCGGGTGGCGACCATATTGAATTTCGCCGAATATGGCGGGCCTAGGGGGCGCCCGTCAAAAATCGAAATAGTATGGTATGGGCGACATATGGGCCAAATTTGGTGCTTTTGGAAGAATGTGAACCAAAACATCCCTAATAGCCCTGACTATCTCGGATAAATTAAATCCAGTACACAATGCCTTAGTAAATTGCATGTATGATGCTTTTATTTTATGCCGTCTTATGTTATATATTGTTATGGTAATGCTCCTGTAATAAAATAAAGTGCTGTATTCTCATATATGCATCCGTTTTACACTTTTGTATCAAATCGTCACCACTCACTTGAGCTTGTTGCCTGCCGTTCAGTTGTTCGTATTCCACATAAACGGCATGGTAATTTCAATAATATCACATGATTGAAAGTTCCTGGTTCACAATATACATGTATGACTGCCGACTCAATATCAAGTCATTCAACAATGTTTAATTCTTGAAAAGAAAAACTTTTACCTGCATCCGATCGTCTTTCTGGTTTGAGATTTGGCCCGACTGTAGCTTTTCCATAATTTATAAATATACACTCAGTAAATATAACCCGATCCACTTCAGGAAATATACAGAAATCGACATTTCAATTAACCGGTAAATTGGATCATCTATGTAAGTTGTGATTGTATTCTGATCGGAGAATCATGACGAAAAGCTCAGCAAATGTACAATCCTGTTTCTCAACGGTTCAGTGAAATTAATTCAGCCTTCCAGAGAATCTAGTTGAGAAAAGTTATAAAATATATTCATATGTTCAATATCATGATGATTTTGTCCGTGCAGTACTGAGAACCATATCGTGGATGGATTTATTCCATTTTCCTAAAAAACAATTCTAAACTCTACTAATATCCAAATTATAACCGCGGCATGCGATTGTTGACTCCAGGTCAGATCGACAGCCGGCTTCATCTGAAAATATATTAGCATAAAATGTATTCTATTTAATCACCAACGTATAAAAGTTAAAGGGGCCATGAATTAATGAGGGACGATGAACCACCGTAAAGACTTGAACAGAAAAGGAGCGCCATGAAAATTTCCTAAGAGCGTGTCACGTCGACCATCGTTGTCGGTGATTTTTATGTTTCGTTCAAACATAATTCATTCGCACGCAGTTCTGCTTTCTCAGAGAATATTCACCGTGTTTTTCAAATAAAGGAATGCTGATTGGAAAAATGATATTTGATATACGAACGCTGGAAACGAAGAATGATTCAATAGCGGGCCGTGTGCAGACACTCGACCACGTGCGGGGGACTACCGTATATATTTTACCCGACTGCGGCGAAACGCGATCAAGTTAGGATAAAATTACAGGACTGCGGAGTTAATTGAATCAATTTTTTTCCTTATAGACTGTAAGTAATAGTAATTCAGTCTAATTATATTGTACCATTCCCTGTTGTTTCTCTGCGTTTACGAATAATAGCATACGGCGACATACTATGCGAGATTCTAGTAACATATTCACTTTACTTTCATCGGCACGAACTCCGTGGCGAAAACGGGAGTGTTCGAATTTATTGTTTCACGGGTATATTGAAAATGCTCCCGTTTTCGTTTTATTAGGATGGACAAAATCACGACAGGGGAAAAATCGGCCGTTTTCGAATTAAATTTGGAAGGTGAATTAATAGGGAAATTACCGTAGCCACTGAATGAAACAGTTTAAATCTTCAGGTGAATTTCTAACACTTACGGTCAAAATGCTTTTGTAATGAAAAATAACGAAGAACATACCCTTAGCTGCAGTACCCTGTATACCAGCCAAGGCACGAATTTATATTCACAGTTTGTTGGGTGCAAAGTACAGTACTAAAAGAATGAATCAGAGAACTGTTTTAAGTCAAATAGGATTTCAGCTGACATGGCTGAGGCTATGCCACCAATGATCATGTGTGGTTGGCCATCTCTGCCTGTAAATATTTTGTACCATGGTATAAAATCGCCAAGCCTGCCATAATTTGTATTTATATGATGCCTATAAATAATATATACCATGGTTTGAAATATTTACAGGCATCCTATAATTATTTTGTACCATGGTATAAAATCCCCAAGCCTGCATGCTGTAATTCGTATTCATAGGATGCCTGTAAATAATATATACCTGGTACAAATTTAGTCGTACGTTGTAAATAACTCGATGTTGTCAGTGTCACAAATATTAAATTTGACTAAGGAGTAACAAGCGTAGAAATATGGTTCATCAGCAAATGGGAAGTATCCAATTCTCAGGGGCAGAAATTGTATGAAATGGTGCTCATATTTAGCTGAGCTAATATCATACCACTATCGTCATCGGTGTCCAATAATGTCAAGGCAAATGTTAAAGGTGGTATCTCTATATATTAATACTAGTACCATCGCCCCAAACTTGGCGTAGAATGTTGGGAGGGGGGTGTTCAAAAGGTTTTTCCATTCAGATGTATTTGATTAACTTAATCAGCTAATTAAGGCTGGTTAAATTTTTTTAGCCCACCATCACCAGATGGTGGGCTGTTCAAATCACTTTTCGTCCGTGGTCCGTCGTTTGGCGTCCGTCGTCCGTCCATCAGTCCGTCCATAAACAATTCTTGTTATCGCGATTTCTCAGGAACTACTGCATGGATCTTTCTCAAATTTGGTACACAGGTTCCCCTTGGGGTCTAGTTGTGCAAGATACCTTTTATGGTCCGATTCAAAAATCCAATATGGCCAAAAGGCGGCCATCTTGGATTTCCCCATGAAACCTTGTTATCGCGATTTCTCAGGAACTACTTCATGGATCTTTCTCAAATTTGGTACACAGGTTCCCCTTGGGGTCTAGTTGTGCAAGACACCTTTCTTGGTCAGATTCGAAAATCCAATATGGCCACAAGGTGGCCATCTTGGATTTCCCCATGAAACATTGTTATCGCGATTTCTCGGGAACTACCGCATGGATCTTTCTCAAATTCGATACACGGGTTCCCCTTGGGGTCTAGTTGTGCAAGATACCTTTTCTGGTCCGATTCGAAAATCCAATATGGCCACCAGGCAGCCATCTTGGATTTCCCCATGAACCTTTGTTATTGTGATTTCTCAGGAAGTACTGCATGGATCTTTCTCAAATTTGGTACACAGGTTCCCCTTGCGGTCTAGTTATGCACGATACCTTTTCTGGTCCGATTCGAAAATCCAATATGGCCACAGATAGATTCTTTATTCCCATGAATAAGTATTATACATAGCGCCACATGTGGCAGTCAAGGCGGCCATCTTAGATTTCCCCATGAAACCTTGTTATCGCGATTTCTCAGGAACTACTGCATGGATCTTCCTCAAATTTGGTTCACAGGTTTCCCTTGGGGTCTAGTTGTGCAAGATACCTTTTCTGGTCCGATTCGAAAATCCAATATGGCCACCAGGCAGCCATCTTGGATTTCTCCATGAAACCTAGTTATCGCGATTTCTCATGAACTACTGCATGGATCTTTCTCAAATTTGGTACACAGGTTCCCCTTGCGGTCTAGTTGTGCACGATACCTTTTCTGGTCCGATTCGAAAATCCAATATGGCCACAGATAGATTCTTTATTCCCATGAATAAGTATTATACATAGCGCCACATGTGGCAGTCAAGGCGGCCATCTTGGATTTCCCCATGAAACCTTGTTATCGCGATTTCTCAGGAACTACTGCATGGATATTTCTCAAATTCGGTACACAGTTGGGGTCTAGTTGTGCAAGATACCTTTTTTGGTCCGATTCGAAAATCCAATATGGCCACCAGGCAGCCATTTTGGATTTCCCCATAAAACCTAGTTATCGCGATTTCTCAGGAACTACTGCATGGATCTTTCTCAAATTTGGTACACAGGTTCCCCTTGCGGTCTAGTTGTGCACGATACCTTTTCTGGTCCGATCCGAAAATCCAATATGGCCACAGATAGATTTTTTATTCCCATGAATAAGTATTATACATAGCGCGACATGTGGCAGTCAAGGCGGCCATCTTGGATTTCCCCATGAAACCTTGTTATCACGATTTCTCAGGAACTACTGCATGGGTCTTCCTCAAATTTGGTTCACAGGTTTCCCTTGGGGTCTAGTTGTGCATAATACCTTTTCTGTTCCGATTCGAAAACCCAATATGGCCACCAGGCGACCATCTTGGATTTCCCCATGAAACCTTGTTATTACTATTTCTCGGGGACTACAGCATGGATCTTTCTCAAATTAGGTACACAGGTTCCCCTTGGGGTCTAGTTGTGCAAGATAGCTTTTCTGGTCCGATTCAAAAATCCAATATGGCCACCAGGCAGCCATCTTGGATTTCCCCATGAAAACTTGTTATCGCGATTTCTCAGGATCTAACTACTGCATGGATGTTTCTCAAATTTGGTACACAGGTTCCCTTTGGGGTCTAGTTGTGCAAGATACCTTTCTGGTCTGATTCGAAAATCCAATATGGCCACAAGGCGGGCATCTTGGATTTCCCCGTGAAAACTTGCTATCGCTATTTCTCAGGAACTAATGCAAGGATCTTTCTCAAATTTGGTACACAGGTTCCCCTTGGGGTCTAGTTGTGCAAGATACCTTTTCTGGTCCGATTCGAAAATCCAATGTGGCCACCAGGCAGCCATCTTGGATTTCCCCATGAAACTTTGTTATTGTCATTTCTCAGGAAGTATTGCATGAATCTTTCTCAAATTTGGTACACAGGTTCCGGTTAGGGTCTAGTTGTGCAAGATACCTTTTTCGGTCCGAATCGAAAATCCAATATGGCCACCAGGCGGCCATGTTAGATTTTCCTATGAAACTTTATCGTGATTTCTCAGGAAGTACTGCGTGGATCTTTGTCAAATTTGGTACACAGGTTCCCCTTGTGATCTAGTTGTGCAAGATACCTTTTTCTTTCCGATTCGAAAATCCAATATGGCCACCAGGCGGCCATCTTGGATCTCCCCATGCAACTTTGTTATCGTGATTTCTCAGGAAGTACTGCATGGATCTTTCTCAAATTTGGTACATAGGTTCCCGTTGGGGTCTAGTTGTGCAAAATACCCTTTTCTGGTCTGATTCGAAAATCCAATATGGCCACCAGGCGCCCATCTTGGATTTCCCCTTGAAACGTAGTTATCGTGAATTCTCAGGAACTACTTCATGGATCTTTCTGAAATTTTGTACACAGGTCCCACATGGGGCCTAGTTGTGCAAGATACGTTTTTTGGTCCGATTCGAAAATCTGAGTTACGCTTCAAATTAATACGGTATTCCCGAGTTGTGACGTTGCATCACACGAGTCGGCGGCTCAAACTGTGGAACATATTCTATATAGTGACTATAGAGAATATCCATACCTTCACCTTCCATATCAAGAGGTTCAAATAATTCGGAATTAAAATGTATTTCTTCAAATTTTAAATCCGTTTTCTTTAGTCTAGTGAACTGCCACACTGTTTCGTCTGCCGACGGGTCGGCTGCATTAAGGGACGTCACTCTTGTGACACAACGTTACAACTCAACAACTGTAGACTCCTGCATGAAGGGACGTCACTCTTGTGACACACCGTTACAACTCAACAACTGCGTGTTTCGATCCAAGGGAGATACCCAGGATTCAGACACTCAACATTACTGCGCGGATCCCTTTAGTATTAAGTATTGTACCGTCTTACTATTTTCGAGCATGGTATCTTAAAAGAGATATCTCAAACTAACCCAGTAAACGGAACAGAATTCGTTCCTAATTATAAAATCTTAATTATGTTTCATAGCTCATACCAAAGGGTCGAAGAGATTTGTCTTCGCTTCCAGTAGCCAATGATGACACGTGCAAAAAAATATACTACAAAACGAAGACGAAGGATCCTCCGGACATTCACTTTTAGACTAACTTTTCTCTTGTACTATAACAACCGACATAAGTACAGTTTCTAGAAATCTTGAAACTCCTTAAAACTTAGAAAGATGATCTCTTGTTGTTTTCCAGTGTCCCTTTTTCAATCTTTTTCGCTCTGATTCGAAATTCTGTAAACAAAATTACAAATCAATCATTTGTTCTTAGTAACAATGGACAAAAAGATCCTCTTGTCATTAGCTTACAATTATCGGACAATGGTGGGCGCCAAGATCCTTCAGGATCTCTCGTTTCCTGTTTAGGATCACCGCCCGCCCCGAGATATTCACCCGCCCCCATTTTTTTTTTCTCGCATATTTGTAGTCGTCTTGAGACCCGAGCAAAATGGAAAGTAGAATTCTCAATAAAATTTAATGAAACTAGATCCAGATACAAACGAAATGACTTTTCTGTTCAGTAAACTAGTTTACACCATTCACCCGGCGATGCATATAGTTTAGAATCCGAAGTTGAGATTGTCAGATCGTCTACCTATATATAGCCGAGTCCACTATGTATTGCCAATTGTTTCTCTGTATACGTCAACCCTTTGGGATATAACAATACAACAAAGAGATATTCTATTAAATTCTATATGATGCAACTACTAATCTGGATAGCTGTATTGAATGTTTCCACATGAAGTTCAAGAAACTTTACAAGTTTTTATACGCCCGCCAAAAAGGCGCACGTATTATGTGATGGCGGTTTCCGTCTGTCTGTCCGTCTATCCACCCGTCCGTACGTCCGTCGGGGCGTCCCCCGTGTCCGGTCTATATCTGGAACAGTTTTCTATTTACAGTTCCAATTTTTGGTGAGTGGATACCCTACGGAGAGACGATGTGTCGCGTACAAAAATGAAGGTCGCGGTCAGAGGTCAAAGGTCACTGGCCTGAAAAACAGGAAATCAGTGAAGTGTTCATGTCCGGTCTATATCTCTGGATGTTTTCTATCCACAGTTGCAATTTTTTGTGAATGGATACATCAGGTGGAGACGATGTGTCGCGTACCGAAATTCAGGTCGAGCTCAGAGGTCAAAGGTCACTGTTGCCTAAAAATCAGGAAATCATTGATCATTGATAGTTTTCCATCTACAGTTCTAATTTTTGGCGAGTGGATGCCCTAGGGGGAAACGATGTGTTGCATGCCAAATGTAGGTCGAGGTCAGAGGTCAAAGGTCAGTGTTAATGAAAAATCAGGAAATCATAAATTTCTAATTTTTTGTAAGTGGATTCAATAGGGGGAAATGAAGTGTTGCATATCAAAATATAGGTCAAGGTCGAAGGTCAAAGGTCATTGTGACCCAAAAATCAGGAAATTATTAAAAATAACATTTTTTTGTGTCAGTAGATACATTAGGGGGACTCAATGTGTCACATATTAAAATGTAGGTCAAGGTCAAATGTCAAGGTCACTGTGACCCCAAAATCGTGAAATTGTTAAAAATCTTGATTTTTTGTGTCCATTGAGAAATTACGGGGAGATGGTTTGTCATGTACCAAAATTTAGGTCAAAGTCACTGTGACTCCAGAATCAAGAAATCTTTGAAAAGTACTTTTTTTTTGTGTCAGTAGATATATTACGGGGACATGATGTGTCACGTACCAAAATGTAGGTCAAGGCCGAATATCAAGGTCACGGTGACCCCCAAAATCATGAAATTCATAAAAATCGTGATTTTTTTGGTGTCCATTGATACATTGATGGAAGACGATGTGTCATGCACCAAAGTTTAGGTCAAGGTCAAAGGTCAAGGTCACTGTGACCCCAAAATCATTAAGTCACATTTTCATATGCCTGTCGAAGACGAGGTCATGTAATGCGATGTTGCGTTCTGTCCATTCATCCATACGATATCTCTAGTTTCAAGGTATGGAATGGTATCAGATACCTTACTCGCATGGCGAAGAGGAGACATACATCAATTTGTCAAATGTCAAGGTCACAGTCCCCCAGAATTGAATCAAGTTTAGCTGACTATATGTGTTAGGTTGGAATATTCAGAGGTCTCTCCCCTACATGTATATGGTATTTGTCCTGTGGAGTTGTCTCCCATGTTTGGAACAGCTACATTTAGTTAAACTGTTGTGAAATAGAAACCATACATTTACTAGTTTAACGTGGAGAGGGGTCCTTTATGAACTTCATACCCGTTTATCAACTCAAGAACAAAGGTTTACTTCATCACTTTCTTCTTCCTTCATGAAAAATTCTCTCGTCTGAAAGAAATCCATTTGCAGGAAAAGTACTATTTTCTTGTGTTTGACTATTGTCGATTTCATTGTGGGAGATGTGAGCTCTCGGTTCTTGCTCCAAGGTCACCTAGTTTCCAAGAGTTAAGCTCATTTTAGTTTATCATTCAATTTTAGATGTGATATGTTACATTCTCAGAAGCACAAAATTGTAGACCTTTTTCCGGATTGCTAGCTACCAATTGGAATCAAGGCGATTAAACAACCTTGAAATTTGGACCAATGTAATTCCAGATATACGGGCGTATATTGAAGTCCTTTGGGCTCTTGTTCACAATGGCCTTGACCAGAAACAATTACTTTTTACCCCTCGGCCAAATTTGGTCGAAGGGTATTGTCATGTCCGTCCGTCCGTCCGTCCGTCTGCCTGTCCGTCGCACCTTTCTCGTTACCAAGATATCTTTATAGAACGACTTACCCTAGGCACACCAAACTTACAGTGCACATCCATATGCTCGTGACCCAGAACCCTATTGAATCTGACCCGATTGGGTGGACACTTTGGCGGCAATCTTTAATTTATGCGAAACCATCACAGCTTTCTCGTTGCCAAGATATCTTTAGAACGACTTACCCTAGGCACACCAAACTTGCACTGCACATCCATATGCTGATAACCCAGAACCCTATTGAATCTGGACCCAATTGGTTGGAAACTTTGGCGGCCATATTTAATTTATGCGAAACCATTAACCTTGTGTATCTCGGGTACCATTTCACTGTTCAGTGTGAAACTTGGTATAGATCATCGATGCATTAAGAAACTTCAAAGGAATGACCAAACCAGTTCCCTGATTCGGTGGAAACCTTGGCGGCCATCTTTAATTTATGCAAAATCTTTAATGATATATATCTCTGATACCATTCAAGTGTTCTATACGAAACGTGGTATACAGCATCGATGTATAAAGAGACCTGCAATGTATAACCACGTCAGTTCCTCTGAGTGGCGAGAAGGATGGGTGGCCATCTTTAATTTATGCGAAATCATTAATGATCTCTATTTCTGATACCGTTCAAGTGCTCGATGTAAAATTTGGTATACATCATCGATGCATCAATAGACTTACGATAAATGACAGTTCTGGTTTTTCTGATTGGGCAGAAAGCTTGGTGGCCGTCTTTAATTCATGCAAAATTTTTAATGATCTCTATCTCTGATACCGTTCAAGTGCTCGATGTAAAATTTGATATACATCATCGATGCATCAATAGACTTACGATAAATGACAGTTCTGGTTTTTCTGATTGGGGGAAACCTTGGTGGCCATCTTTAATTTATGCAAAATTGTAAAATTTGGTATACATCATCAATGCATCAAGAGACATGTAATGAATACCGGTTTCTCTGATTGGACGGAGAGGCCATTTCTAATTGCGAAAATTTTTATAATGTATATTTGTCACTTGACTGCTTGGTGTTCCTGAAGTCTTGAATCAAACTGAATACATTATGAATGGTTGGCGCCCAGAGCCGAGGGATTTTCAGATGCGCAGCTTCGTATTTGCCTTAGCTGTACTAACCTCTACAAGCAATAACCTGGAAGATGTGTATCGCAAGGATTAATACAGAAGACAAGCCTTGAAATTGTACTCATATCGTGGCGTTATTAAGACTTCTAGTTCATTTGCTTCTGGTTATATTTTGATAAAAAGACAATACTTGACTGTTTAGGTTTTACCCATATACCGTGAGTAGTATACAACAACCCGCACAAGCAACATTTTACAGGGAGGTAACTCTTGGTTCCTTTTTTCCGCCAGGGGGCGCTCTTGTAAGTATGACGTCACTTCCGGTCTGGGTGAATGAAGCGTGACCTGGGAACATGATAGGATATGTACTGACCTGTCTGTGGGTTTTTCCACAATGTCGTTCACCTCCGTGTCTTTTTGGGTACGTCCGTGTCTCTTCGGTCACCTCCGTCACATTTTCGGGCACCTCCGTCACATTTTCGGGCACTTCGTGTCTTTTCGGTGAGGTCCGCCATCTTCAGAACATGATAGGCCATGTACTGACCTGTCTGTGGGTGGTGGGGTGCCCCAAGATGTCACGGAGGTGCCCGAAGACACACGGAGGTCACCGAAGATGTCACGGAGATCACCGAAGAGACACGGAGGCGCCCGAAGATGTCACGGAGGCGGCCGAAGAGTCACGGAGGTGCCCGAAGAGTCACGGAGGTGCCCGAAGAGTCACGGAGATCACCGAAGAGACACGAAGGTTACCGAAGACACGAAGGTCACCGAAAACACACGAATGTCACGAAAAAACGTATAAAAGTGAAAATTTTTAGGGCATTGCTGCATTCATTGGCCTGCTTGACCAACCTGCTTCACCAGCCTACCTGACCAGCCTGAGCCTGCCTCACCAGTGCAAAAATCATTGATCATTGATAGTTTTCCATCTACAGTTCTAATTTTTGGCGAGTGAATGCCCTAGGGGGAAACGATGTGTTGCATGCCAAATGTAGGTCGAGGTCAGAGGTCAAAGATCAGTGTGAATGAAAAATCAGGAAATCATAAATTTCTAATTTCTTGTAAGTGGATTCAATAGGGGGAAATGAAGTGTTGCATATCAAAATATAGGTCAAGGTCGAAGGTCAAAGGTCATTGTGACCCAAAAATCAGGAAATTATTAAAAATAACATTTTTTTGTGTCAGTAGATACATTAGGGGGACTCAATGTGTCACATATTAAAATGTAGGTCAAGGTCAAATGTCAAGGTCACTGTGACCCCAAAATCGTGAAATTGTTAAAAATCTTGATTTTTTGTGTCCATTGAGAAATTACGGGGAGATGGTTTGCCATGTACCAAAATTTAGGTCAAGGTCACTGTGACTCCAGAATCAAGAAATCTTTGAAAAGTACTTTTTTTTTGTGTCAGTAGATACATTACGGGGACATGATGTGTCACGTACCAAAATGTAGGTCAAGGCCGAATATCAAGGTCACGGTGACCCCCAAAATCATGAAATTCATAAAAATCGTGATTTTTTTGGTGTCCATTGACGGAAGACGATGTGTCATGCACCAAAGTTTAGGTCAAGGTCAAAGGTCAAGGTCACTGTGACCCCAAAATCATTAAGTCACATTTTCATATGCCTGTCGAAGACGAGGTCATGTAATGCGATGTTGCGTTCTGTCCATTCATCCATGCGATATCTCTAGTTTCAAGGTATGGAATGGTATCAGATACCTTACTCGCATGGCGAAGAGGAGACATACATCAATTTGTCAAATGTCAAGGTCACAGTCCCCCAGAATTGAATCAAGTTTAGCTGACTATATGTGTTAGGTTGGAATATTCAGAGGTCTCTCCCCTACATGTATATGGTATTTGTCCTGTGGAGTTGTCTCCCATGTTTGAAACAGCTACATTTAGTTAAACTGTTGTGAAATAGAAACCATACATTTACTAGTTTAACGTGGAGAGGGGTCCTTTATGAACTTCATACCCGTTTATCAACTCAAGAACAAAGGTTTACTTCATCACTTTCTTCTTCCTTCATGAAAAATTCTCTCGTCTGAAAGAAATCCATTTGCAGGAAAAGTACTATTTTCTTGTGTTTGACTATTGTCGATTTCATTGTGGGATATGTGAGCTCTCGGTTCTTGCTCCAAGGTCACCTAGTTTCGAAGAGTTAAGCTCATTTTAGTTTATCATTCAATTTTAGATGTGATATGTTACATTCTCAGAAGCACAAAATTGTAGACCTTTTTCCGGATTGCTAGCTACCAATTGGAATCAAGGCGATTAAACAACCTTGAAATTTGGACCAATGTAATTCCAGATATACGGGCGTATATTGAAGTCCTTTGGGCTCTTGTTCACAATGGCCTTGACCAGAAACAATTACTTTTTACCCCTCGGCCAAATTTGGTCGAAGGGTATTGTCATGTCCGGCCGTCCGTCCGTCCGTCCCTGTCCGTCGCACCTTTCTCGTTACCAAGATATCTTTATAGAACGACTTACCCTAGGCACACCAAACTTGCACTGCACATCCATATGCTGATAACCCAGAACCCTATTGAATCTGGACCCAATTGGTTGGAAACTTTGGCGGCCATATTTAATTTATGCGAAACCATTAACCTTGTGTATCTCGGGTACCATTTCACTGTTCAGTGTGAAACTTGGTATAAATCATCGATGCATCAAGAAACTTCAAAGGAATGACCAAACCAGTTCCCTGATTCGGTGGAAACCTTGGCGGCCATCTTTAATTTATGCAAAATCTTTAATGATATATATCTCTGATACCATTCAAGTGTTCTATACGAAACGTGGTATACAGCATCGATGTATAAAGAGACCTGCAATGTATAACCACGTCAGTTCCTCTGAGTGGCGAGAAGGATGGGTGGCCATCTTTAATTTATGCGAATCATTAATGATCTCTATTTCTGATACGGTTCAAGTGCTCGATGTAAAATTTGGTATACATCATCGATGCATCAATAGACTTACGATAAATGACAGTTCTGGTTTTTCTGATTGGGCAGAAAGCTTGGTGGCCGTCTTTAATTTATGCAAAATTTTTAATGATCTCTATCTCTGATACCGTTCAAGTGCTCGATGTAAAATTTGATATACATCATCGATGCATCAATAGACTTACGATAAATGACAATTCTGGTTTTTCTGATTGGGGGAAACCTTGGTGGCCATCTTTAATTTATGCAAAATTGTAAAATTTGGTATACATCATCAATGCATCAAGAGACATGTAATGAATACCGGTTTCTCTGATTGGACGGAGAGGCCATTTCTAATTGCAAAATTTTTTATAATGTATATTTGTCACTTGACTGCTTGGTGTTCCTGAAGTCTTGAATCAAACTGAATACATTATGAATGGTTGGCGCCCAGAGCCGAGGGATTTTCAGATGCGCAGCTTCGTATTTGCCTTAGCTGTACTAACCTCTACAAGCAATAACCTGGAAGATGTGTATCGCAAGGATTAATACAGAAGACAAGCCTTGAAATTGTACTCATATCGTGGCGTTATTAAGACTTCTAGTTCATTTGCTTCTGGTTATATTTTGATAAAAAGACAATACTTGACTGTTTAGGTTTTACCCATATACCGTGAGTAGTATACAACAACCCGCACAAGCAACATTTTACAGGGAGGTAACTCTTGGTTCCTTTTTTCCGCCAGGGGGCGCTCTTGTAGGTATGACGTCACTTCCGGTCTGGGTGAATGAAGCGTGACCTGGGAACATGATAGGATATGTACTGACCTGTCTGTGGGTTTTTCCACAATGTCGTTCACCTCCGTGTCTTTTTGGGTACGTCCGTGTCTCTTCGGTCACCTCCGTCACATTTTCGGGCACCTCCGTCACATTTTCGGGCACTTCGTGTCTTTTCGGTGAGGTCCGCCATCTTCAGAACATGATAGGCCATGTACTGACCTGTCTGTGGGTGGTGGGGTGCCCCAAGATGTCACGGAGGTGCCCGAAGACACACGGAGGTCACCGAAGATGTCACGGAGATCACCGAAGAGACACGGAGGCGCCCGAAGATGTCACGGAGGCGCCCGAAGATGTCATGGAGGCGCCCGAAGAGTCACGGAGGTGCCCGAAGAGTCACGGAGGTGCCCGAAGAGTCACGGAGATCACCGAAGAGACACGGAGGTTACCGAAGACACGAAGGTCACCGAAAACACACGAATGTCACGAAAAAACGTATAAAAGTGGAAATTTTTAGGGCATTGCTGCATTCATTGGCCTGCTTGACCAACCTGCTTCACCAGCTTACCTGACCAGCCTGAGCCTGCCTCACCAGTGCAACTTCACCAGCCTATCTCACCGTAACAGCTACTGACCTGACCAGCCTGAGCCAACAGTCATGGAGTCATCCCACCGAGCTAAGCTTCTGCAGCATCGTATCCATATCGTTGATGAGATGCAGCATGTGGCCGATATATGTGATCTGCTCATGGTGGAAAACATAATCACTAAACACATGCGGGTAGAGATCATGGCGGAGAAGACCTATATGGCACGAAATAGAGCCCTCATCGACCTCATACCATGCCGTGGCTCCTTAGCATTTCAAGCCTTCGTGGAGGCGCTGAAGAAGACGGGAAATGAAGGAATAGCAGGTCTACTTCAAGCCCAGGATTCAGAAGATAATATCTTAGTCATGGACATCACCGAAGGGCGTACAGGTACCAAACGTACGCACCAAGAGTCCGGTCCACCTGCGAAACGTCCCCGACTAACACCTTTAGAAATAACTGTGAGCGTCAAAGAAGAGGAAGTGCATTTTAACGCACCGGCCTGGGACGACAAACCACCTAAGCATATCGCCTTGACGTTGGACACCTGGATAAGAGTACAAGCCATTTATTACGCCGTCGATGCGGTCATTGACCACCAGGGGAGCGACGAAGCGAAATTTTATGTGGGTGACGACATCTTCCTCACCTGTTCTATGTTCAACAACATGCTGCTGGTGCATATTCGTAAATGGAAGTTGAGGGGAGATACGCGTATTCCTTTACCTCAGGGCGTCACCCTGCAAATACCTGCGTGGCGGAAGCTGGATAGTCTCACAGGTGAAATTCATGAACTCCTGTCTGAACAGGTTACTCGGTATATTTATAAGAAGTACATCGACACATTCCTGGATCATCTCAGACCCCGCATTCGACACTTGCGTATCCAGCAATGTGCAGGCTGTCAGAACAAGAACGGTCTCTTCAACACGCATACGTGTATGGACAATAGTATACCATGTGACGCGCTGATGACTGAGGGACTACATGCCGTTAACGAGGTGCAAATTGCCGAGGCATTGCAAGCTGCCTGTCCACCCACAATTCCACGCGAGCAGATTGCCACCTTCATATACGTGCACCAGGGGCAGAAAGACAATGACGAGATCAAACAAGTCTTGTTGCATAAATATTGAACATTTCACACAAGTCTTGTTGCATAAATATTGAACATTCAGACATCACCATATTCCTACATTCTATGTTCATTCTATGTTCATTTAAGCGCCTTGATAGCGTATAATTGTATTAGAAAAATTCAACACCAAGAGTCTACTGTGGTGAAGACCTTATGTTCATTCTACTGTGTTAATAAATATTAGAAATTCAAATGTGTGTTAGTGTTCACTCTATGCAAAGGGGTATTGGTGTGGGAGCTGGTGTTTTGTGCTTTTAGTTAGAAAGTTTCCCCCCTTTCGGGTGTAATTAGGTGACCCTAATAAGGGCCTTCGGAAAGAACAGCGGGTTGGTCATCACACTCTTACGGCCGGAATATTTTTTTGATGCCTGATACCCTACCACGTACGGCCTGATAGTACCTCCCAGCACGAACGGCTTGAACGAGTCATACAAGATCTGTTCAAACATCAAGACCAACACCAAGACCAAGAGCAAGAACAAGAAGAAGAAAAAGAAGCAACCGGTGAATTCATCGATGGAATGGACAATAGTACCTACGACGTACGGCTTGATAGTACCTACGACGAACAGCTTGATGAACTCGTACAAGATATGTTCAAAGAAGACCAAGAAAAAGAAAAAGAAAAAAAACAAGAACAGATGGCTGTTTTACAGCAGCGATATCTTGAGTACTACTGTACCGAAATAAGAAGACTGGAGCGAGACACAACATGGGGAGCGGCACAGTATTTGCCCTGTGTCCAATGCAGTAGTCGCTACGCCAAATTCGCTATTTTCCCGTGTGGACACCAAGCGTTATGTATCCGCTGTATCCACAGACATGCAGGAAGACCAGTCCCTACGCCCACTTACAAGCCCATAGCGTGTACACTCGTCGCGCTGAAATGTCCCGTGTGTACCAAGAGGCGAGAAAACCTGTTCCGATCGATGTACTCCCCTTACATCTTCCTAACGGTCCTTATGAGGACCACCAATTATACTCGAAAGAGCAAGCTTCTAATTAAAAGCACAAAACACCAGCTCCTGCATGCACACACCTAGGTAAAAATAGGTAATTAACACTTAGTGAATGGGAACTTCCTACTAACAGCGCCCAGGTAAGAAAAAAACAAAAACACTATTAGTATGAATGTACGGTAATAATATACAGAGTAGTCCCGGAAAAAGCCGAGTGTAAAATTATTTTTTTTTTGTCAGGAGGTGTGGGAGATTGGTAATCATAGAGGAGAGGAGATTGAGGTATACCGAGTAGTCCCTGAAAAAGCCGAGTGTAAAAAAAGAATTTTGTTGTGAGGAGGTGTGGGAGATGGTCTCCTCTATGGTAATCATAGAGGAGAGGAGATTTGCATTCGTAGGGTCTAGGGGCAATTGTTATAAGTGCTGTTTGGAAGGCTAGGGGTTGGCCCTGAAAAGGGACTTTGATGGCAGATTTTTTTTTTGGCGTTGGAGATTGGTAATCATAGAATATAGAGGAGAGGAGATTCACAAATGTAGGGCCTGATTTTAATTGAATGTACCACGTTAGAAGTCCCCTTTCGTAACATTGGGGTGGCCCTGAAAAGGGCCTTTAAATTCAAATTGTTTACCCTGTTTTATTCAGGGGATGGAGTTTTCCTGTCTACTCCATCAAACTGGCGGAAAAGTATTGTCCGGACTGTTGTTGTTGTTGTTCTTCTTCTTCTTCTTCATCCGGCACTGATGGGATGTTGTCCAAAAATGAGGCTGGCACAATTCTTGGTAGTTCACCGATATCGATGAATTCTGGCTGGCGTTGTTGTCTCTCCTGGAGCTGTTGCTGTTGCTCGTTGAGGGCATCTCGGAGCGAGTTTAACCAGTCCTCCCCGGTTAAAGTTGTGAGCGCCCTTGTAACTAGATGGTACACAGCCGCCCAGGATAGCGGCGTGAAGTTGGTGTTGTCCCGCGTCCATCTTTTAATCTCCTCTAGCCAAAAGGCTTTCACTGCCCTCGCCAGCTCCTCTCTCTCCCTCTTCTCCTTTGCCGCACCTTTCGTTGTAGACATTTTGTCCACCTGGTTCATGATCTTCAATACGTCTTCGAGAAATGTGATTTGAATGCGCCTTTTCCCCACGCGTCCCCTGGGTTTTATACTGAATATAGAGTGGATTTTCATTGGCTGTTAAAGCAGGGCGAACCTCTTGCATTGGTTCTGTCTCCGTCATTTCCATTGGTTGAAATACGGGACGCTGATTGGCCCAATAAGGCTCTGTTATACCTCCTGGGTTAACATTTCAATCCCGTATTTTTGCACCAAACTGGTATAGCAAAATCCTAGGTTCGTATCTCTATAACATTATACCCCGAATGATCACGGACTTTGACGAAGGTGGGGCCATGGAAAATAAAAACTATAACGTGTACGGGTACGGACTAGCATAGAGAGGCACGAAAAAAATAAAACTATAACATGTACGGCTACGGACTAGGGGTTAATTTAACATGACACTACCGAGTGATCACGGACTTTCACGAAGGGTGAAGGGAGACGGAAAAATAAAACCAGAACGTGTACGGGTACGGATTAGGATAGAGAGACACGAACAGATAAAAAAAACCCTGTAACGTGTACGGCTACGGACTAGGAGTTAATTATACCCATAGGGGCACTTGACATTGTAGTATAAAAATTACCCATCCAACCCTATTTTGCGGGGAGTATAGGTTAGTCCACTAGGCACTTCAAAGGACGGATGTACAAGTATTTTACCGCCAAAAACACCCGACGGTACATCGATGTGCTACCTCAACTGGTCCAAGGGTACAATCGAGCCTATCATCGCAGTATCCAGCGGGCTCCCCTCGATGTGACGGAACGCAACGAACATCAAGTGCGCCGTACGCTGTACTCGATAGAACCAAGTCCACTCACGTCACCCCGTTACAAACGCGGGGATGTGGTACGGATCAGTAAAGTCAAAGGGCAACTTGAGAAAAGTTACTTGCCCAACTGGAGTGACGAGCACTTTGTCATCGTTCGCTATAGCCCTCGAAACTGGAAGATCCACAAGGACAAACACTGCAAGGCACGTTTTACGAGGCAGAATTACAACCGGTGTTAAAAACACGGAAAGACTACTACACGGTGGAAAAGATTTTGAAAACGGAACGTCGACGTGGCATCCCCTATCATTTCGTCAAATGGCAAGGTTGGCCCAGTTCGTTTAATTCCTGGGTCTCAGCCCGTGACATGAAACGGCTATAAATTCTACCTCACATCGCCTACAGCCTTCAGTCTAGGGTTGTACCATGGATAGTGCACATCTGCCCTTACTGCTGAGGACTCGAAAAGGACAAGTCGGTACCGTCGTGTGTCTACTAGTGCTTCTGTGTTCCTTATTTGGAGGAGTCTTCTACGATTTGGCGTACCTGATATCCTGTTTCAACCTACCATCCACTCGTCCAATAGCTGCCCCCAACGTCAAGTGCAATCACCCAACACCACCACGACCACCACCACCACCATCTCTCCTACTACGCTGTGGAACATTACCAGGGTACCACCAGGTTCTACAACCCATCCCACTACGCGGTCTAGTCCTCCTCCTACTACTACTACTCTACGGAACTTCACCAGGGTACCACCCGTGTACCTGCCTAGTCCTACCCTCAGGAGCCCCCCACCAGCATCATCTTCCACCATCACAGCTACCAGGGCAAAACCACGGCAACATAGGACTCCCACCACCACGACGCTAACACCTAGAGTGAGTATAGTACCACGTTTACCACGGCAACGGTACCCGCACGACTACGACCCCCGGTGGGATCCACGACAACGGTGGTGGTGGGCCTCTGAACGCTTGGCGCAAATCACCAAATAACCTATGGATCCTCGGTGGCAGCATCCCTTGACGTTTCTCATCGCTGGACCGACCGGGTCGGGAAAAACACACTTCGCTCAACGGCTCATCCAACACGGGTCAGCCCTCATTTCACCGCCCGTGGCTCGCATCCTCTTGTGTTATGGCTTGGCAGCCTGCGTACGAGGAACTGGCACGCATACCTGGACTCACCTTGGTGGAAGGATTACCCCCAGAAGATACCCCAGAAGACACGTTGGTAGTGGTAGACGATCTGATGACCGAAACGGACAGTCGGGTGACGCGTCTCTTTACGAAAGGCAGCCATCATCGTCGGTTGAGCATCATCTACATCCTCCAGAATCTCTTCAGTAAGAACAAAGAGCACAGGAACATCAGTTTGAATGCTCAGTATGTGGTAATGTTCAAAACCCCAGAGACGCATCACAAATTATGCACTTGGCGAAACAGATGTACCCTAAAAACACGGCCTTTGTGTGGGAAGCCTTTAAAGATGCCACCCAAGGGGCTCACGGTTATCTGCTCATCGACTTGAAACAGAGGACACCCTCGGCACTTCGATTGCGGACCCACATTTTTCCCAGAGAGTTCCAGACGGTGTACACGCCCAAATAAAAGAAGAAGACACACCCCTCTAGCATTCACTTCCTCATCATGTCTGCACGGATACGGAAGCACACGCCGGCGCTCCGCGTATTACGCAGCTCGCCACCGGAGGTGGGCCGGGCCCTGGTGCGCGGCGCGGACGCGGGATTGGTACGGTGTTTGTGTGAAGTCGCTCATAATGTGTTAAAAGGGAATGTTCCTCTCAGTCCCCTGCAGAAAGGGAAATTGCAACGGCACAAGACGGGTCTCCGAACGCTGATGAAGAAGACGGGAAGTTTAAAGAAAAAAAAACAGGTGTTACAGCGAGGTGGATTGCTCGGGGCACTACTCGCTCCCTTAGCCGCTTCCGTACTGGGACCGTTAGTAGGGTCCATCTTGGGTGGAGCCCGCTAACGTCATGGAACATACGAAAAAAATGATGCTGGTCGAACCTCGACTGTTACAGAGTTTGCAATCACCCTATCCCGTGCCTGCCACGGTGCAACAACTCCAGTCTCTCGACGAAGAGATGAATAGTATACTCCAACGTCGACTACCCGATCACGAGAAAATTCAACCCTACCATCAGACGCTGAACCGGTACAAGACGATTATGGATCAATATAGAGGTGGTGCAACACCACCACCACCAGCACCACTACCAGCAGCGCCAGCACCAACACCGCCATCATCACCTCAGCTAGAAGATGAAGTGTTGGCCAGTGTCCCTAAGGCATTCAAGACCAAGGCTCGTTTATTGTTGGACCGGGTGAAACAGAATCCCGATATAGGTTGGAGCGATCAGGGGGAACTGCTTATTCGAAACCGAGTGGTGCCGGGGTCTCATATCACCGATTTGATCAACGATACGGTGCGCTCTCGCAAACAGTCTAATCCACCGGGCTGGGAAGCCTTTGCTCAGGGGTTGAAAGACACACGTCCCTCAAGAATTGGTGGGGAATCCTAACCGTTGGCAGTGGATGTAGCGAACCCAGCAATCGCCGAGTAGACCACCACCACCACCACCACCACCACCACTATCTTCTTGGGAACCGGAGTCACCCCCCAAAACACCACAACGACGAGCACCTACTTCGTCACCCCTTTTACCACGCCACCCCCTGAAACTACGTAGCAAGTCACCGCGACGATCACGACGACGAGGTCAGCCGCCCAAGGCCTGGGAGCCCTATTAAAGCCAGGTGCAGAAGCAAGAAAGCTCAGTCGTCATGTTTTACCTCACGTTGCCCAGTAACAGTTCGCTCGATGTGTTTCCTGACAACACCTTGGCCAAGTACGTGACCCTACCTGGATTTAGCCCACACGTACTTGAACGTGAAAGCCAAAATAGCGGACAGAGACGGGACGCCCATCGGGAACGATGCGGTGGTAGGCCCGGTGAATTTTTGGCTGCACTTCTTGTTCCAACAGGTGGATATCAGTCTGAACGATAAACTCATCAGTACGTCCACCAATACGTACCCGTACCGAGCCTACATCGAGACGCTGTTTTCGTACGGAGAAGATGCCAAAAAACACACTTGCAAGCCTCGCTGTACTACAGGGATACGCCCGGAGCCATGGATGCCACCACCGTTGCCAATAATGGGTTCGGCCATCGCAGGCAGTTTACAACCGGTAGCCGGTCCGTCGATATGATGGGACGACTGCACGCCGATCTGTTCCTGCAAGACCGCTACATGATGAACGGTGTATCCATCAAGATCAAGTTGATCCGTTCCCCACCCACTTTCGCCTTGATGTCCGATGGAGATGCCCCCAATTACCAGATCATCATAGAAGATGCAGCCGTTTGTCCGTACGGTGGATTTGCAACAGGGCGTATTGGTGAGTCACATGGAAGACTTATCGAAAAAACCAGCCCTTTACCCCATCCGACGCGTACAGACCAAGGTGTTCTCTGTGCCAGCAGGTACGATGATGGCCAATCGTGAAAATTTATTTCTAGGGGATCTCCCTAAACGTCTTACCCTGGCGTATGTGACCAACACCAGTTTCAATGGACAGTGGGGTGAGAATCCGTTCCACTTTCAACATTTCAACCTCAACTGTTTGGCACTGCACGTGGTCGGCCATCAAATTCCAGCCCGCCCGTTACAACCGGATTGTGGTAACCATCACTATGTGCGGAGCTACCTGAACCTGTTTACAGCCACAGGACAAAATAATCAGGACGAAGGAAATACCATCACTCGACGAGACTTTGGCCGTGGGTACACTTTGTTCGCCTTCGACCTCACCCCAACCTTGGAACACGATCATCAACTGGCCTTGCTCAAGAAAGGAAACTTACGGTTGGAACTGCGTTTCTCCGTCCCTCTACTCCATACCATTAACGTGATTTGCTACGCCGAGTTTGATAACGTCATCACCGTGGATCAGCAAAGAAACGTGCTGTGTGACTACGCCAGCTAGAGTCATGGATACAGAGCAGCTGATGGCCATACTCCAGCGAGATCCTAGGGTACCCTTTCGAGGTGTGTTTCCACGCAATGTGTTTCCCACCACCCCAACCACCCCAGCAGCCTACATCCTGAATACAGACCCTGGCACTCGACCCGGTGAACATTGGGTGGCTGTGTACGTGGACACCCTGGGCCAAGGCGAATACTTTGATTCCTACGGACTTGCACCCCTGCATCCCGATTTGGTGAAGTTCATGGACGTATCTACTACAGTGTGGCATTGGAATACTAAAAGATTACAAGGACCCTTGAGTAGTGTATGCGGACAGTACTGTGTGTGTTATCTCACTCACCGGAGTAGAGGACATTCTATGCAAACGATCATACAAATGTTTGATGATTATTCTCAAGCCGAAGACCGTGATGTACTCGTATACGACTGGACTGCCTCTCGTTTTAATGTGCATGCCCCATTTCTCTGGTTGTCTTAATTGGTTCAATGCACCGCGCGGTGTTCTCATTGTTTTTGTTATGACGTTGTTGTTCTGACGTTCATTGATGTTAAATAAAACAATTCATGAAAAAACACAAGTAATGTTTTTGACTTTTTTATTCAGGTGAACAAGAATGTATAGAATATGTACAAAAGAATACAGTAGGTGTGTAAAAACTGTGAGGAGTAGGATTCCAACCCACGTCCTGCATTGCGCAGGCCAGCGCTTAGGACTGGCGGCCATTCTGACTTTTTTACAGTTATAGTTTTAACTCATATCATGAGAAGTATATCAAATGTCATAGTTTCACAAGTCCAGGTAAGGGGTACTGATGCCATCGGGAAGGACTTTCCGCTTGGGGTAGAAGAATGTGAAGGCATCTCGTTTCTGGATGTACGTCCTCATCTGGTGGTCCACGACCCGAAATCCTCTGTTAGTCCCACTCGCACTGGCCTGGCTTTGCAGCACGTTCAGGTAAAACGCGGCGAGTTTCGCTCTATCTCTTAACCTGGAAAAACTCGCCGTGCGCCACTCGCCGGACGAACCAAGGCGCGTGGCGACTGGCGACTTTTGACTGTAGGGAAACTCGCCACTCGCCACGCGCCGTGGACCTCTCCGGCTCGTGGCGACTGGCGACTTTCTGCTATCTCTTAACCTGCAAAAACTCGCCAGTCGCCACGCGCCGTAAAACGCGGCGAGTTTCGCTCTATCTCTTAACCTGGAAAAACTCGCCGCGCGACTTTTGACTTCTGGAATTCTCAGGACTTTTTCTCAAGTGCGCCTGCCCGAGGAGCATCCATTATCGGAATATTTTGTTTGAAACATGCTGTCATTTAATTTAATTTTAAATCTCTTCCTCGTGCATAAATATACATAATTTCTAATGAATGAACTCTCCAGCTACATCTGATGCTATGTAACTAATTTTGAAGATGTAAGCTATCTGTAATAATTAGCATAGTTGTTTTTTTGAAACAAGTTGTTTTTTAATGCAATAAGCATATAGGGCAATCTAATTTTGTCAAATGTGCAGAATTTATTTTTATTAAAATACTCGTTATCCGTTTCTGTGCAGAACTTGCATACTCCCGTTATTTTCTGCTGGTATATTTTAAAATGTTTCAGTTCTTATTAAAACCAAGACAACGTTTTTAATCGTTTTTTCATTCGTTTTATATAAGTGCCTATATATATTTATAAAACAGCATATCGTTTTCAATTCAGAATGAATCGCTTTGAAATTGTTCCTTATTTAAAATACAATAAAGCACTCGACGCGAGAATTTTGTTTTACAAGATAAATGCAACGGCAACTAATATGCTGTATGAAATATTAAGAAAGCGAATTGAGCGCCATCGCCATATTGATTAAAAAAGTAAGAAAAAATGCTAACATTTTCTTTTGATGATTGAATTTCTCTCTTCGTAAGTTTTATGTGAAAGAGTCGGGCGATATCTTTGTATAAGAGATCCTTTATTGTTGTTTTAATCCCTAGATCGGCTCTTTGTTGGGTTGATATTTCCTGAATCACAAACCCTACAAACTATCAAGACCCTATTTCTAAAGATGAAAAGACGTATTTCTTTCAACAGTTTCCATTTTTTTTTTCCTTTTTTACTTCTTCAAATTCTATGAGATCGCGACTGTGATTTATGATATTGCAACTGCATAATTGATGCTCCTCAGGCATGCGCACTTGAGAAAAAGTCCTGAGAATTCCAGAAGTCAAAAGTCGCCAGTCGCCGCGCGCTGTGGTTTGCCCGGCGAGTGGCGCGCGGCGAGTTTTTCCAGGTTAAGAGATAGAGCGAAACTCGCCGTGTTTTATGGCGCGCGGCGACTGGCGAGTTTTTGCAGGTTAAGAGATAGCAGAAAGTAGCCAGTCGCCGCGTGCCGGAGAGGTCCACGGCGCGTGGCGAGTGGCGAGTTTCACTACAGTCAAAAGTCGCCAGTCGCCGTGCGCCGTGGTTCATACGGCGAGTGGCGCGCGGCGAGTTTTTCCAGGTTAAGAGATAGAGCGAAACTCGCCGTGTTTTATGGCGCGCGGCGACTGGCGAGTTTTTGCAGGTTAAGAGATAGCAGAAAGTAGCCAGTCGCCGCGCGCCGGAGAGGTCCACGGCGCGTGGCGAGTGGCGAGTTTCACTACAGTCAAAAGTCGCCAGTCGCCGTGCGCCGTGGTTCATACGGCGCGTGGCGACTGGCAAGTTTTTGCAGGTTAAGAGATAGCAGAAAGTCGCCAGTCGCCGCGCGCCGGAGAGGTCCACGGCGCGTGGCGAGTGGCGAGTTTCTAAAACTCGCCACGCGACGCAAACTTGGCCCAAATAGAACACCCTAGTAATACGTCTTCGAGGAGAGAGCAATCATGGCATCGCCACTCCACTCCAACTTGAAGAGGCCCGACGTCCGATTGTCGTAATGGTAATGGTCACGTCGAGGTAGCCACTGGTCCCGTTCCGCCTCATACTGTGCACGTAACTCGGGTTTGACCAGGGACTCCCAATCAGCATTAGACACGGCCATGTAAGCAGAGTCTGTATCCATCTCCATGAGTTGCCAGTCTGATGGATTAAAATACACACCCATGAAATCATACAAAAACTAGAGCATCCTCAGCTTGGCCACCTGGTATACCATACATCCAATTTGGAGGGGCAGGTCGTAACGGATAGTCTTTTTGGCTAAAGTGATTTCATACGTGTCGTCATCGATGACCTCCACGGACCGAAACGGGGGAGAATTGACTTTTTTGTGGGCTTGTTGGGTGGTACAGATCTTCACGTTCATGTGCGTGTCTTGGTTAGTCACTGTTTTGCCATAATAGCCATTGCCCGTCAATTTCCACGATTCACGGATGATGGCCTTACTCGGGTCTTGATCGCCTTGACGACGGGCAGACGTCACGATGTCGGCATTCCCCGCAAAACAGGCGTTGGGTACGTACTGTAAGACTTGGTACACGCGCGTGACTTCCAGGCCGTGGCTGATGTACCACTGTAGTAGCGGAGTGCCCAGCAAGATTTTCTCTGCCCACATACTACCAATCAACATCCGTCGAGGTCGAGGCAAACACTCGTGTTGCTCAGCATAGGAACCCATGGTGTCTCCAATGTCATCCCGACCCACCAGTGTGTGTTTAAAGATGGGTGGGCACTGGGCGAAGAGTGGCTTGAGAGTGTCGGGAACATGCAGGTCGCATTCCACAAAGCCGTAGAGGTCCCCGGAACGAATGGCGTCGAACATCTGTGGCAGAGTCAGGAGTGCCGACGACTCATACTCGCGCGCTTTAAGAAACTAAATGGGGAGGGCCTGGCACATGGTGTGAAATTCACACTCCCACATTTCATGAGGTGGTATCCTCTCTCTTTCACATGTCTTCCGAACATTCCACTTGCTTCAAATCGTCAAAGAAGCTCCCGGGGTGGTAACTGTGTTTCTCCAAGCGGTCGGCGTGATATATACGTGTACGGGAACCTCCCTTTGGTTTGTGCACAGTCATACGCCTTCACCCACTGATCATAGCTATAATTGGGAGCTAAGTAGTTCCGTACATCCAGGAAATGGAGTGACGTGGTAGTGAGGGCCATATGATTATTAATCTTTTTGATGACGGACTTGATGGTATTAGCCTGGGCCAAGTAAGGGTAGAGAAATTCCTTCACCATGTTGAGATCGTATCGCCCCGAGTTGAAGCCGAGCACAGGTAACTGACCTAGGTATTGTAGGAAGCGGGCTTTCAATTTCTCCGCATACGGTTTAGGTAAAGGTACATCCTGCGACTGAATGTGTTCCGGCTCCTGGGTCTCCGACTCTGACTCTGACTCCGACTCTTCATCGTCGCTGAACGATACACCGGGTATAGGAATCCGGTCGTCCAGTTGGTCCAGTATGTCCTGGAACTTGGACACCAACAATTCCGTACTGGCCGCACTGACTTCCTCTGAATAACCCATCATGCGGCCAATCAACTCATAGGAGTCCCCCGACGACACGAAACAGACGGCCGCAGCGTAATAGCCGGGTACGTTGGTGGAAATGCTCACACTGAGGGGAATATGGCGCTGCGTCCACTGCGTTTTCGCTGAGAACATGTCCATGGGTTCCAACAGGGCCTCGAAATCGTAACACGCCCGGTAGGGAAAATAACGGTCCTCTTCCGGTATGACAAGACCCTCATCGGCCAGCTCTTGGAAAATGGTAGGCGTATTATGATACACTCCACCAGGAAATTTGCGTTTCACAGTATTGTCACAAATCTTCTCGTGCTGATGTAGGTTCCCAGAGTGGTGAAACACCCGGTGACATTGGGCACAACTGTAGGATTGCGCGTACAGGCTCATATCGTAGATGAGGGAAAAATGACTCACCCCGCCGTTGTCGAAGACATTGACTTTCATCGTAGAAGCATACCGTGCGCGATGAACCAATTCAGCCACAAATATGTCATCCTCGCGTCGTAATCGGTATACAAAGATTTTGATGTTGAACAGAGTTTCCACGACATCCAAATACTTAAAGGGGACTCCCCGGAACTGCCGCTCATCCAGGTGTTGCTCCTGTAAATACTGTCTCCAATAGCCATTGGCCACGTTGTCACAAGCCTGGGGATTACACTCGTCCAAATGCACGGCCAAACACCGAAACAGACATTTCCGGTCTTTGTAGGGGTCATGTACGCCTCGCGTTAACGCATACACTCCTTTTCGATGAAGCAGCCAAGGTGGAAGAGTGACAGGAGCACCGATAGGATGATCTCTCATTTTGGTAACGAAAAATGTGACGTTGGTAACCATTTCCACAATCCATTTGGTGTTGGGCCGTTGCAGACGCGCCCATTCCAACGGGTCCAACGTAGTGAGTTGCTCGATGAGTAGCTCCAGAGAAATTGCATCAGTGACCGTGAAGGGTTGATCAAACACATAGGTATTATTGCTGGGATAAAAATACCGCAACTGGTCCGTCTCTTTGTGCCGTAAGATGTAGCCGAATGTAATATTCAACTTGAAAGCTGTGATCTGGTCTGTAAAAATGTTCTCGGCATAGGTAGAAAGATACGTGAGGTCCTGCAGTCGAAAGTCCAATAGACGACGGTGACGGTGAAAACAATGGCGTATGGTGTTCCAGTGACGTCGATAAATCTCACTCACACGCTCGTCTTCGGGCAAGGCATCAGCCGGAGGCGCTCCTGGATCCCCTGGAAAATCTTCTCCACGTCTCATGCTGCGGTGAGGCAAGTCCCGGTGATTCCTCCTGTCGTCAGAGTGGTTCAGGCTGGTCAGGTAGACTGGTCAGGCAGGTTGGTGAAGCAGGCCAATGAATGCAGCAATCCCCTAAAAATTTCCACTTTTATACGTTTATTCGTGACATTCGTGTCTTTTCGGTGACCTCCGTGACTCTTCGGGCACCTCCGTGACATCTTCGGGCACCTCCGTGTCTCTTCGGTGATCTCCGTGATATCTTCGGTGACCTCCGTGTCTCTTCGGTGATCTCCGTGATATCTTCGGTGACCTCCGTGTCTCTTCGGTGATCTCCGTGACATCTTTGGGCACCTCCGTGAAATCTTCGGCCACCTCCGTAGTCTTCGGGCACCTCCGTGACATCTTGGAGCACCTCCGTGTGTCTTCGGCCACCTCCGTGTCTTTTCGTGGGAAGTGACCGAAGAGACTCGGAAGTGAACGACATTGTGGGAAAAACCCCCACTTGTATCTTCGGGAGGTGACCGAAGAGACTCGGAAGTGACCGAAGAGACACGGACCTGACCGAAGAGACACGGATCTGACCGAAGAGACACGGAGATCACCCAAGAGACACGAAGGTGAACGACATTGTGGAAAAACCCCACAGACAGGTCAGTACATGGCCTATCATGTTCTGAAGATGGCGACCTCACCGAAAAGACACGAAGTGCCCGAAAATGTGACGGAGGTGACCGAAGAGACACGGACGTACCCAAAAAGACACGGAAGTGACGTCATACCTACAAGAGCGCCCCCTGGCGGAAAAAAGGAACCAATAGTTACCTCCCTGGAAAATGTTGCTCGTGCGGGTTGTTGTATACTACTACCGTGATGAAGTTCACAAGTATGCTGATCACAGGCATGACAAATAGCAATTTTTTCTATGATTCCCACACATCGATATATACAAAAGTCTATAGGCTCTAGTTAACAAGAGAACCCAGTCACTAGAGTCTGCTATAGTACAACAGATGGATAAAATTATGACGTAATTATCACCTGACCGGTAACATGGATTCATGTTATGATTCCACCTTCCTCATAATTAGCCTGTCATAATTGAAGTGACAAAATGGATTTCAAATGCATTTATTTCAACTGCAATTGAACTTTCTAACAAATAATAGTGCAAAATGTAAAGAATTAATCTAATTTAGGAACTCTGTGAGTGAGTTGATATGGTTCAAAGAATTTACTGGTCATAAATTTAAGAAATCTCTCTTTTGCTTGTTGATATGAAAGAACCCAATAGCCTATATATGTAAAAGCGTGCCTCATTTTCTTTAAGTTTGCCACCGTTTAAAAGATATCAGTGATTTAATTGAAAAGGGTCGCATTTCTTGATATTTTTTTATTAGTATTTTTTTATTTTAATTATTGAACTTTGAACTGTCAAAAAATTCATTTCCAGGACGAAATAAAAAAAGAGAGAAAAAAGATGAAGCATGATATGTTTGACTTAAAATGTATATTATAGGAAAATAAAAGTTCAAATTTTTCTTATCAATACATTAGAACTTATTACTGAGGACATTTCAATGTTAAGTTTTTATATTAAAATTCAAATTATATTAATCAGAATAACGGACATTCCGAATGAAAAGTTTTCAGAAAATATATAACTGGTTTTGGTATCGGAAAATCTTATCGCTCGGTATATTAGAGCTTTATCGCGAGCGTCCATCAATCATGATGTCTTCTCCATGTGAATGGGACATGAAAGATAAGGCTTTTTCATTGGCCCAGCCGAATAATACACCAGGCTGATTGAATATCTTTCCATGTCGTTTTGTCTAGACAATGTGGAGCCATAAAACACAGGGTAGGTCCTTGATAAAAAACCCCAGGACAAAAAGAGACCGGGAAAGCACTTTTATCACAACACATATCAATTGACATTGGTTTATCTGTTCAGGAAATCATGTCCAACGTACGAACATATTTTAATAATGTATGGCAGAGTGATTGGGACACTTCCAATAAGGATCGGGTTTACTATAAGTACCAAAAAAGTGTTACATCCGGGGCTTTCCATTCATGGCGTCGTAAAGCTGAAGTTTTTGATTTCAGACTTTTAACCGGTCATATTGCTTTAAATAAATACCTGTTTCGTATCAATAAGCACGCCACGGGACTTTGTGATGTGTGTATGGTGGATGAAACAGTTCACCATTTATTATTATCTTGTGGACGGTATGACGACGAAAGACGTTTATTATTTAACAACCCTATACATACAGGAGTAGTTAATCCAACTGCGGAGAGCATCTTAAATCCAGTAAGGAATCGAGAGAAAGTTTTTACTGCTCTTGCCAAGTTTTTAATTAATACTCGTAGATTTTAGTGGTATACTATCCTACATGTACTGAACTGCATGATTTATTTTATAAGTAAACTGTCAACTGTCCGAAATTATAGTTAAATAACTATTTCTTGTACATGTATGGATAATACGATTATGGTGTTTTCAAGGTTTTGTAATTCTATAATTACTTGACTGCTGCTAACACGAAGTTATGTGCTGTATGGGATTGCTGTTATATATGTGCTTCCTTCATTCTTTGCCTGTTCTATCTACCCCATCATAACAAACCCCTCTTGCTTCCATTCAATTTCTCTATTATTACTGTATTTATTTATTATTATTTTTTTTTTTCCCCCGCTCTGAATACCTACTTCAGGATATTATATATATATATAGGTATATTTTATTACAAGTAAACTCAATACATGTCCTGGTGCGAATCATTCTTAATGAATGGCAAGCGCCATCAACGTATAAACTGAACTGAACTGAGACCGGGAATCCCCTGTGCCCCCCGACTGCAATTGGCTTAGCTCAAGTGCGCAGACATGGTGACTGTGTGTTATAAATCTATCAAATATTCATGGCATTGGATCTCCATAATTCAAATATCTAATTCAAATAACAGCATTAGCATCAAAATCAAAGAATAAAAAAAAATATATACGTAAACATTTGATAGTTACCTATAAGAGAGAAGCAGGTCATGATTGATATCGATATTTCAGAAATATCAAATCCGTCTCGCTGATCACTATTTTTAATCCATGTGATTTTCTTTAAAACTCATTATCTATAGAATGATGTATCTCAACCACTCTTTGATTGTGACTGTTCATATGTACGCCATGAGGATCTTCAAGTAAATGGGTTTAGCCATCTTCGCTTACCCAAGTCTAACACTACACGTGACGGAACGTTAGTGTAGTATTTAACTTGAAAAATGTGAAGATGGGGTTTAGCGGAATTAGACAATTTACGAAACCTAACGCTGTAAATCTTGCACGCTACGCTCGTATTTGCGATATGTATCGCCACGTATCTTGCTCTCAACATGCGATATGTACGTCAGAACTTTGAGAGAAGGCGCTTGGTGGTATAGCCCTGTTTTATAAGTTTCTGCTATTATAAAGATTGGTGACGTTTATTAAAATCGTCACATTTAACAGAGGATCTAGCAAATGCTACTATCTGACATGACTAAACATTCAAAGGAGAAAAAATAGAAGTAACATTCTATCTACAAAAGTGAGGCAACTCAATATGGCGTATCCTTTAAAGGGTGAAGAAAGCCAAACTGACCTATCTGACATATCAATCACACGCTTAAAACTAAAGTGTTCAAACTTACTCCTAAAGTGTTGAAATAACCCTTTAAGTGTGTTCACAGGGACTGCTCTTTAAGTGTTGTCCCTGTGGTCACACTTGAAGGGTTATTTCAACACTTTACGAGTAAGTTTCAACACTTTGGTTTTAAGCGTGCAGGTTAACAATATGTCGGATATTACCCTTCGTTAACGCCAGCGGGTGGTTGGGTGGGCACGGGTTCCTGTTGCATCAATGTATTTTGCTGAGAAGCAACAGGAACTTGATAGTGTGATGTCTAGCACTGTAATATCAGTTGCCTTTATTGCACCATGTATAAGCGTCCTGAGTAGTATACAAAGCGTAAATTGGCGTAATAGCGCCTCACTGCGCATGCGCAGAACCTGGTGTGACGTCATAAGTGTGTAAAATGGGGCGGTGTGCGCATGTGTGATGTGTGGGAGGTGGGTACAAATGTGGGAGGTGGGTACAAATGTGGGAGGTGGGTACAAATGTGGGAGGTGGGTACAAATGTGGGAGGTGGGTACAAATGTGGGAGGTGGGTACAAATGTGGGAGGTGGGTACAAATGTGGGAGGTGGGTACAAATGTGGGGGGTGGGTACAAATGTGGGAGGTGGGTACAAATGTGGGAGGTGGGTACAAATGTGGGAGGTGGGTACAAATGTGGGAGGTGGGTACAAATGTGGGAGGTGGGTACAAATGTGGGAGGTGGGTACAAATGTGGCAGGTGGGTACAAATGTGGGAGGTGGGTACAAAATGGCCGCCAGTAGTAAAATGTATAAAAGGAGTTGATTTTTAGGGAAAGGGTGTATTCAATCTGACTTACCTGACCTGACTTGATCAGCCAGCCAGCCCGCCAACCAGTCCTCCTGCCTGTCTAGCCGCTTGTAATAAGACTTTTACACCGTAGCAGTTGCTCACCAGCCTGCAGCCCATAGTCATGGCGTCATCATCATATTTAGAGAGGTTTGCAAAGTACCGTGTTCGTCTTATTGATGAGATGCAGCGTGTAGAAGAAATATGTTATAGCCTTATGGATAGAAACATACTCCTCCAACAGCGTGTCGACGAAATCATGGCGGAGAAAACTTCTTCAGCCCAAAACACAGCCCTCATCGATGGTGTACTGCGCTCTAGCCCCTATGCATTTCTAGCCTTCGTGGCGGTGTTGAAGATCACGGGAAATGACGAACTAGCAGATCTACTTGAAGCCGACGTTATACAAGATGAAGATATCTTAGCGATGGATACCACTACCGAACAGCGTACTACAGCTAGCAAACGTGCGTATACTACCCCAGAGGCGAGTACTACACCGGCCAAACGCGTTTCACGCTCCAAACGCCCCCGACTAACACCGTTAGTTATACCTGAGTCAGTAGTTGTACCCCAGCAAGTGCCTGTGAAACAAGAGGTAGAACTTCCTCTGTCTGTCAAGGAGATTAATAATCTGATCCAGCAAGCTTACCAGGCAGCTCACAGGGACATTTGGGAGCTCTCACCTTATTTGACAGTGAGTGTGAAAGACGCAGAATTGCATTTGAATGCGGCGGGTTTTGGCGACAAACCCGGTAAGCATATTACCCTGAACTTAGAGAGCTGGCAAAAACTGCAGGCCCTTGATTACGCCATCGATGCAGTTATTCGCGACGACGGGCGTGATGAAGCGAAATTTCATGTGGGTGACGACATTTATGTGAGCTGTGCTTATTACAACGATGAGCTGCTCGTTCATATTCGTAAATGGCGTATGCAGTTAGATACGCAACAGCTCGTACCTTGTCCTCAGGGTGTCACTTTCAAATTAACAGCCCGGCGGAAGTTACAGAGTCTCGCAAGTTCCATTGGTTCAGCTCTGGTCTACCAGGTGTCTCACTATATTTACCTCAAGTACATCGATACAGTCTTGCAGCTCATCAGACCTAAAATTCCACAGGACACTCCAGTACCGTCATACGCAATGATCACTGAAGCAATGGAGGCCGTGACGGAGACGGAAATTGCCCTGGGAGTTGAAGCGGCTTGCCTGTCCAAAATTCCACGTGAAGAAATTATAACATACATTTACGTGCACCAAGGCCGGAAAGCTGATGATGAATTCAAACGAGTCTTGATGGCGAACTATTGAGAACAAGTGTTGAACAGAACATTTATTACCATACACCTTCATTGAAGTGGCTTGAGAGCATATAATTGTTATTAAAATTTCAGAGTTTTTTCACTGTTAATTGTATTAAAAACATTCAATATTCATATATAATTGTATTAAATTCAATACCCTTGTGAATACGTTCATTCTATTTGTGTTAATAAAGTAGAAAATTACAAAAAAATGCTTAGTGTTCATTCTTTTGTTCCCTAGTTCCAATACGTGTATTTTCATACCTTTAGGCCGTCGCGCATGCGCAGAATCACC